>JAJPUD010000965.1:384750-434136 GCA_023553655.1 Myrmecobius fasciatus
AAGAAGAAGAAGAAGAAGAAGAAGAAGAAGAAGAAGAAGAAGAAGAAAGGGAGGGAGAGGGAGACAAAGAGACAGAGAGAGAGAGAGAGAGAGAGAGAGAGAGAGAGAGAGAGAGAGAGAGAGAGAGAGAGAGAGAGAGAAGAAGAAGAAGGGGAAAGGGAGGGAGAGACAGAGATAGAGAGATAAAGACAGAGACAGAGAGAGAAGAAGGGGGAAGGGAGGGAGGGACAGAGAGAGACAGAGGCAGAGAGAAACAGGGACAGGGGAGAGAGACAATCAGAAACACAGAAATAGAGAGACAAAGAGAAACAGAGAGAAAAACACAGACAGGGAAATACAAAGAGACAGACAAACAGACATCAACATACCAGTGCTTTATGATTTTCTCAGATTGGAAATACCTTCCGCCAATTTAGATAACTTAGTAAAGAAGGATCAGAAAACTTTGTGAGACTTAGAGGTGTTAGCCATTTGCTCATTATTGCACAACTAGTAAATGTCTGAGGTCTTCCTGATGCCAAATCTAGTACTTTCTCTACTTTATGTCACTGTCTGTCTTCCATCATAATATTCCATCTATAGATACGAACTGCAAACATAAAATACATATAATTACATACCACTGTATATGAAGATATGCAAATAAATAATTGAAGATATACAAATAAATATTGCTAAGTAGTATGATAAATAAAGAGACAAAAAGACAAAACATTTTCTCTGATTTCAGATTAAAGTCCCTTTTCTTATCTTTTCCCCTCAGTCCAACAATTAGTCTTCAGGCTCCTAGGAGACAGTTCAGGAGGAGAAAGAGAGAAGGAAAGTTGGAGAGAGAGAGGGAAAGTTGGCTCAAGCACTGATCCTCCTCCTCACCCACCGTTCAGCTCATCCAAGGATTTGGTGGACCTCTTGCCCCGCTTCTTGAAGAAACTAGAAGCCTCGGAGTCCTGGAGGAAGATCTTCTTCTTCAAATCTGGAAGCAGAAATATTACCTGATCCCAAGCAGTACGGAACCCCTGGGATGCTCTAGGGACAGGTAGCAGGAGATGGTGCCTTTCCCTCTTAGTGGAACCAGCGGTTCTACTTACTTTCTTTGTCCCCTTCTCCGGCTGCTTGTCTGGAGCCCACAGCTGCACCTTCCCCATCCTCAAGAACTAGGTGAAAATAAACAGAGAAAGTTGTTGAGGGCACCGAAGCATCCCAGCATCCCAGGGATCCTGCACAAGTCCCATCCTTACGTTCTGGTTTCCTAGTAACTAGAAAATTCATTCCCTCGTATCCAAGTGACAGACAGAGACCCCCTCCTGGGAGACCACAAAGCTGTGGTACACAACACTCACACAAATGCTGCAGCAGTCTAGAAAATAGTTTCTCCTCTTGTGGCATCAGGGCAGAAAGGTTGGGTATCTAGTCAGTCTTTGCCTTTAAAAGATCTGGGGTTTCCCTCTTGCTCATACTTACTAGATAAAAGCACAAATGCCGTGAAGCAGGAGAGGAAAAGGATTCGCTTCCAAATCATCTTCGCTGAGCTCAAGAATTACTTCTTGACACAATGGAGAAGAGAAGCAAGTTTTGTAGATGCAGATTCAGTTTCTTCCTAGGTCAGACAAGCTGGGAGGAAGGGAGGAAGGGGGAAGGGAGAAAGGGGGATGGAGGCTGGCAGAAGGGATGGCACTGGGAAGGAAAGGGGAGGGCTGTGCATTCCTGGCTGGGGTGTTGGAGATGTTTCAGGCAACTTGAAAACTGCCAAAGCTGAACTTAGTGTAAGGGGCACTTGGGCATCTGGAATGGCAAAACCCACGCCACACCTGCCAGGCATAAGGTCCTAGCCAAGTGACCTGCTGCTTAGAGTGCCCAGGCCAGGAGTCAACTTCAAGTGCAGAGAGTGAGGATTCAAAATTTAGAATTCTGCCTTCAGAAAAGCTCCTGCCAGACTTCAAGGAGCAGAACAAAGCAAAGGTATCCAACTGATAAATTCTTTTTATATTTTTTAATTAAAGCTTTTTATTTACAATACATATGCATGGGTAATTTTTCAACACTGACCCTTGCAAAATCTTGTGTTCCAAATTTTTCCCTCCTTCCCCCCAACCCCTCCCCTAGATGGCAGGCAGTCCAATACATGTTAAATATGTTAAAATATATGACAAATAAAACATGTGTATACATATTTATACAATTATCTTGTTGTACAAGAAAAATCAAATCAAAAAGAAAAAAAATGAGAAAAAAACAAAATGCAAAAGAAAACAACAACAAGAGTGAACATGCTGTGTTGTGGTCCACATTCAGTTCCCACAGTTCTCTTGTTGTTGTCATGTATAATGATCTCCTGGTTCTGCTCATTTCACTCAGCATCAGTCCATGCAAGTCTCTCCAGGCCTCTCTAAAATCATCCTGCTGGTCGTTTCTCACAGAACTATAATATCCCATGACATTCATATACCATAATTTATTCAGCCATTCTCCAATTGATGGGCATCCATTCAGCTTCCAGTTTCTAGCCACTACAAAAAGGGCTGCCACAAACATTCTTGCACATGTGGGGCCCTTTCCTTCCTTTAAGATTTCTTTGGGATATAAGCCCAGTAGAAACACTGCTGGGTCAAAGGGTATGCAAACCAACTGATAAATTCTTATCAAAAGAGAAGGATCAAAGAAGTATGGAAAGACTTATATGACCTGAAGTAAGTGAAGTGAATAGACTCAGGAAAAAACCACACAACACAACAAATATATAGATGGAAGAAAAGAAGGAAAGAAAGAAAGAAGGGAAGGAGGGGGAAGGAAGGGAAGGAAGGAAGGAAGGAAAGAAGGGAGGAAAGAAGGGAGAGATGGAGAGGGAGGGAGGGAAGGAGGAAAAGAGGAAGGAAGGAAAGAAGGAGGAAAGGAAGGAAGGAAGGAAGGAAGGAAGGAAGGAAGGAAGGAAGGAAGGGAGAGAGGGAGGAAGGGAGAGAGGGAGGAAAAGAGGAAGAGAGGGAGGGGAGGAGGGAAAGGAAAGAAAGGAGGGGAGGAAGGAAAGGAGGGAGGGAAGAGAAAGGAAGAAGGAGGAAGAGGAAGAGAGGAAGGAAGGAAAGAAGAAGAGGAAGGAAGGAAGGAGGGAAAGAGGGAAGGAAAGAGAGAAGGAAGTAAAGAGGGGAAAGAGGAAGGAAGAGAGGAAGGGAAGCAGAGAAGAAGGGAGGAAAGGAGGGAGGGAGGAAGGAAGGACAAGAGCCAATTTGAACTTCTCTTAACTGTGATTCAGGGAGAAAGAGAGAGACAGAGGGAAAGAGACAGAAAGACAGAGATGGAGAGAGACAAAGACACAGACAGAATGAGAGAACAGAGAGAAAGAGAGAGATAGAGACACACAGAGACAAGGAGAGACAGAGAGACAAAGCGAGAGACAGAGAAAGAGACACATACAGAGACAGAGAGACAAAGAGACAGAGTGAGAGACACAGACAGAGACAGACAGGAGCTGAGGGTGACACATGGATTTTAAGTTGGGTGACTGAGTCAAGCATTCAAACTACTGCAACTCTGATGGACTAGCACTCTCAAGGTCTCTCTGAAGAACTTTGCAATCAATTGTGAGACAGGGGAGACACTGGCCCAGGACTGCCCAGCCTGGTGTGCCCTCATCAAAGAAGGAGTTGTTCAGTAGCTCAAAACAAACACGAGAGCCACACATTTAGAGACATCCCTCCTCCAAATGTTCGTTTGGACTTTTGGGGCCCAACCTGAACTCATTCAGATCAGCTATGGGGGACACACTGTACTTTGACCCAACATAGAGATGTTATTTTGGTTCTCTTCAAGGATAAGACATCACCCAACCAGGATCCTCAAAAAGTCCTGAATAAAATACATAAAAACCTTAATTATTTTAAAAAGAGGCACATATATTAATAATAGGATAGCATGAGATCAGACTGTCAGAGCTCAAACAAACTTTTGAGATTATCTAGGTCAACTCTTTCCAGTGTTCTTCCCTCTTTATATATTAGATTTGTCTCTGTGACTCATCATCCAGCAGAGAACAAGACCCGGAGGCTATGGGGTAAAATTGGACTGAGACTGACAATTAGGCAAAATTCCAAACTATGGATGCTCTGAGTGAAGAAGTATAAATGGGGAGTCCTAGCCAGCCAGGGATCAGCAAGACATTCAAAGGAGAAAGGAGACAAAAACTGAGGAAGGAGCACCAAGCCAAGGCAAACTTTGCCTGTTTGAAGATTTTCTTAGCACTTCTCCAGAGGCTTTGAATTTCAGATGATCTCTTAATTACATGAACAAACTTTCACAGGATTTCCAATCTGGCGCCTTTTGGGGGCACCAAAAGGCCAAACTTGAGGATCAAGAACTGTGAGATGTCCCACAAGGGGACATTTGTGGAGAAGGAAACTTTGGCAAGATTTATTTTTAAAGCCAATTAAAAGCTCTTGTCAAAAACTCGTACATCCTGTCTAAAGAGCAGTGTCATAAGATTAGAATCATGAGACCAGAATTACAGGATTAAGAGCCAGGAGGGATTTTAGAAATCATTTAATCCAAGTTTCCTTAGTCTGGTGTCCAATCTGAAAGGGGAAAAAATTACATTTTTATTTTTACTAACTTTTAACTAAAATTTAGTGTTTCCCTTCAATTTTGAGTGGAAGTCACAAACATTATTCTGAGGAGTCCACAGGCCTCACTGGATTGCCAAAATGGTCTCTGACTCCAAAAAAGTTAAGAACCCTTAATTTAGTACATCTCTGTCATTTAACAGGTGAACAAACTGAGGAACAGAGATGAAAAGCAGCTTACCCAAAGGCCACAAAGGTAGCAAGTAAGAAAGTTGAGACTGAACCTCAATCCAGGACTTTCCTTTCTCTTTTTTTAGACTTTGACCCTGCTCATTTTCAAAGGATTTTAAGATCAAAAGACTCAAACTGAAAGGGATCACAGAGACTAATCTGTCCAATCCAAACCACTCTAAATGAGGATTTTGAGGTCCAGAAAATGCAAGGGATTTGTCTAAAGTCATATGTTTCATTTTTAGTCATTTTTTGTCATGTCTTTCTCTTCATGATCCAATTTGGGGTTTTCTTGGTGATCTCAGACAACCTTGTTCAAACTCTCCATGCCTTAGGCAACTCTTGGAGGCCATGAGATACAAAAACATTCTGAGGCTGCATGTGTACCAGGAATTTCTTCACCAAGGCCTCTGCTATCAAGGAAATCCCTGGTTTGGATGAAATGAAATGTAGTATTTCCCTGAGTCTCTCTCTGTCTTATAAAGCAAGGTATACCCTGAGAAGCAGGGCCGTCACAGATAGAGAGCCAGACTCTCAATCAAGAAGAATCCCTGGATTTGGGATTCCTACAAGTTAAAATTCCTCAATGTCTTCCGGCAATTCTCCAAGACAATAAATTGTGGGAAAATTCCCAATCTGCATCTTTGATGCAAGTTCCTCACCCAGAGTCTCCATTTGGATAAAATCACAGGTCTAGTTAAAATTAAATAAGCTCCAACTTATGTCAGAGCTTGCCTGGCCCAGAAGCAAGAGTTGGAGATGGAACCCCCTTTCCTCCAGGTGGAATAATTTCATTGCCTTTCACATTCTCCTTGGGTTTAGTTTTTTTGGTTTGATTGTTTTTTTGTGGGTTTTTTTTTTTTTGGTAGAGTTTGGGTTTCTAGATCTGCCAAAGATTGCCAAGGGAACCAGGATGCTTAGTTTCTAAGTCATGGCTTTGCCACTCATTTGTATGATTCTGGGCAAATTAAATAACTTTTCTCTCGACCTCATGTAAAATGGGGATAAAGCAAAACCTACCTATTGAGATCATGGGTATGAAAATGCGTCACGAACAAAGAATGCTGTACAGAACAATGAATCAGAAACATCTAAGGTTCTTTCCAGCTCTAAATCTATGATTCCATAATTAATATGTGTGTAGCAGAGTCGTACCCCAGGGCGTAAGTGCCCAAGTCTGCTGTCAGAGGCAAAGTCCCCAACATCTCCCTACTCATATATGCCATCATGTTTGTTAGCTGGTAAATGCTTTCTTTCTGCCCTTCATGATTTTCCATGGTGGGTTATAATTTTAGTGGTGGTCCAAAGCAAGGACTAGGTCTTCTGTCATATTACTTGAGGAGAAATTGGGAGGAGTAGCAAGATCACTACTATCATTACTTCTGCAGAAATGGAAAAAAATATTCATGTTCTATTTGGTATCGAGCCCTGACAGCTTTCAGTCACTGATCTGGGTTTCCCTGTCTCTTTTAGCATTGGCTGATAAGAGATATTATGGCATCCTGGGTTCACGTCCTGCCTCCGACTCTATCTGTTGGATCTTGGGCAAGTCACCCAGTCTCCTCAAAGTCTCATTTTGTCATCTGTAAAATCAGGGATTGGTCTAGAAGACTTCTAAGGTCCCTTCTAGTTCTAAATCTATGATCCTATGAACCAGGGACCGTGCCCCAAAAGTCATAACCCTTCCAGCTTTTTAACATCCATGCTACAGCCCAGGTTATCCCAATTAATGAATCTGTATGGGGAACCTTTTCAAGGCTGCTCATCTATCTCTGGTGTCTATCTGGCACTCAGCTCCCCCCTGTGGCTCCAAAAAGCTGTAGCATGGATCATACCCCAGGAAACCATCTCAGCAGAGGGGCAACCAGGTGGGTATCCAAGAGGCCTCAAACTCATTGGTGAATTAAAGGGATGTGTACCCCAAGTGTGTGAAGAATTCTCCCAGCAGAATGGGAGGAGAGCCACTTAGTCCAGTGGCCATGAAGGGGCTCTCAGTGGTCAGACACAGAAATCACTCAGACCACGGCCAGTCATCTTGCCTTTTGTCTTGCCTCTGGACTTGGATGACTCTGGAAGAGAGAATGAGGTTTATGTCTCTGCAACTCTGACTCCCTTAAATCCAATTCACCCATGAGTCAAGATAATCACTCATTATGCCATTGGGGTGAGAATTTTTGAAAGTGGAGGACAAATAATGAATTAATGAATGCCTTACATGACCCACTATGTCACCAGATGTGCTCTGTGCCCCAACCACAGGCTTGTTTTCTGCCTCACTGCACACTTCTATCCTGCTCAGAACCAAATGGGATCAATACTTCCATTGCCACTTAAAAGGATGTACCTGTCTATCAATCTACTCCAGGGACTTTCTCAGTTTTACATTAGGATCCCCAGCACTTTAGAGCAATGCTTGGAACATATTTACAGAATTACAGAATTAAAAGAGGCCTCAAAAGCCATCTAGTGCAATCCCTGCCATAGCACATCCGCCAAATAAATGGATGACAAAGCATTTGTTAAGTACTTAATGCTCCCAGCATCATACAAGCACCCCCCCCCACACACACATAAGGGAAGGATAGTCCAATGGCCTTTTCTCAACATTTATTCTTCTTGATCTCTCTGCATCTCTAGGACACTGCTCTCTCCTGGTACTCCTACTGCCTTTTGGACTGTCCCTTCTCCTTCTTCTCTGTTGAATCCTCACCTTGGTCATGACCACTAGCCGTGAGTATCCTGCAAGGCTCTGTCCTGGGTCCTCTCCTTTTCTCCAACTATACTGCTTCACTTTGGTGGACTCACCAGTTTTACACTCACAACATTTCCCAAAAACACTCTTTTCTTTCCTCTACTATTGTGGCAATTCTGATACAGGCTCTTAACACCTAATCTTTTAACTGTTGCAATAAGCTGTTAATTGTTCTCTCTATTTCAATCCATCCTCCGTTCATCTGCCAAAGTGATGTTCCCAAAGTACAAGTCTGGCCATGTCAACTCCACACTCCATAGACTGCAGTGGTTCTCTACATCTCCAGGATCATATGGAAAGCCCTGTTTGACATTCAGAGTCTTTCATCACCTCCCTCCCTTCTTTCTTTCCTTCCTTCCCTTCCTCCCTCTCCCCTTTCCTTCCTTCCTTCCTTCCTCCCTTCCTTCCTTCCTTCCTTCCTCCCTCCCTTCCTTCTTTCTTTCCTTCCTTCCCTCCCTCCCTCTCCCCTTTCCTTCCTTCCTTCATTCCTTCCTCCTTCCTTTCCTCCCTTCCTTCCCTCCCTCCCTCTCCCCTTTCCTTCCTTCCTTCCCTCCCTCCCTCTCCCCTTTCCTTCCTTCCTTCATTCCTTCCTCCCTCCTTTCCTCCCTCCCTCTCCCCTTTCCTTCCTTCCTTCCCTCCCTCCCTCTCCCCTTTCCTTCCTTCCTTCATTCCTTCCTTCCTCCTTTCCTCCCTCCCTTCCTTCTTTCTTTCCTTCCTTCCCTCCCTCCTTCCCTTTCTCCCTATCTACCTATCACATACCCTTCAGTCCAATGACCCTAGACTCCTGACCATCCCATAAACAAAACTCTCCATCTCCTCCTAGTATTTTCCCTGGTTGTCCCCTATCCCTGTAGCGCTCTCCCTGCTCATCTCCACTTACTGCCTTCCCTGGCTTCCTGTAAGTCCCAACTAAAATCTTGGCTTCTACAAGAAGTGTTTCCAAACCCCTCCTAATTCTAGTGCCTTTTCCCTCTTATTTACTCCATATTTGTCCTGTGAATGGCTTATTTGTACACATTTGCTTGTTTGTCTCTCCTATCAGATTGTGAGATTCTCGGGGACAGGAACTATCTTTTTCCTCTCTCTGTATCCCATAAAAAGGCTTCCACTCCAATGGCCGGTGTGAGGTGCAGTGGAAGGAATACCCCATCTGGAATATGGGAGACCCGAGTTCAAATTTGATCTCAGCACTTAGAAGCTCTGTAATGCTGGCCAAATCACTTAACATCTGTTTATCTCATTTACTCACCTGAACAATGCACTTACAGCTTTGTATTATATGAGGATAAAATGAGAAAATATTTAGAAAGTCCTTAGCATAGTACCTAGCACATAGTAGGTGCTACATGAATGTTAGCTATGATAATGATAGTAGTGATGATGATATCACAGACTCAAAGCCCTTCATCATGCTGGCTACCCTCCTCTCTTTGATCTTAAGTTTATTAATGTCTTTCTTAAACCGGTGCCCAGAATTGAAGAAGATGCTCCAGATGAGGTCTATTAGTATTTAATAAATGCTTTTTCATTCATTCATCTCTTTTTACTGTGGACAGAATCAGCATTCCCCTTCACATCCTTATGACAGGAAGCTAGTGTGCACAGGAGCACTCCAATTCTTGAGGGCAGTAGGGTTGGGGTGGCCCCTGGACACTTAGTGAGGACCAGCAGGTCTCCTCTGATTAGCTGCCCAAGCAGCTTCCTTCCCTTTGCAGCCAGGCCAGGAATTTTCATGCAAGCAATAGCTGGACCAGGACCAACTTGGGTAAACTTCTGAACTTACCATTGTTGAGTTTGTATTTCAAGTAAATAAACATAAATAAAGAAAAGTCCCTCTTTAGGAAATCAATGAGAACTTGAGGGAAAGGAAAGGAAGAAAGGGAAAAATCCTTCTTTGTAGAATCCACAAAAACCATCCAGAAGTCCATTATTTTCCTTTACTTGGAATTAAATTCAATAAATATTCATCAACTCTACTAAATATATTACTGGGTTGGAAGTCAGGGAAATCTAGTTTCAAATCCTGTCTCTGAAACTTAGTAGTGGTGTGGCCATGGGAAAATTAATAAATCTCATTTTCCATGGTCATAAAATGGAGATTTAAACAGTTATACTAAAGTGGAAATTAAAAAATCATTGTTGATATGAATGAATGAATGAATGAAAAAGTATGTTAAGTACTTTCTATGTACCAAGAACTGGGGATACTAATAAAAATTGAGATTAATGAGAAGTATTAACATATAATAAGTTATGTCAGTTATGAGGTCTTCAGGGATGGAAGACTTCAGAGAAGAAATTTCAGAAATAAAAATGTTAAGTCCTTCACGACATGGTCTCTGAATTCAAATGGGAGAATATATGTAAAAAAAAGCTTTGCCAATTTTCAAGGGCTCTGTGAATTTCAGTTACTGCTGTATCAGTAATTTTGACAAGGCTTGGGTTGTCTTCCTTCTCAGGGGACCGAAATTGCTAAAGATCCTAAGAATTGCATCCCTTCTCACCTCAGAAAGAGAGGAAGCTGTTGTGGTATTGGAAAGGAAAGGAGAATTCCACTCTAGCAATTTTTAAGTCTCTCAAGAAAAAGACAGGAAGAGAAAGATTTGAAAAGGACAGACAGAGGAGTAATAATATCAGCAGCAGCAACAGTTTACAAAGGACGCTACCATGACACTGATTCTAAACCTTGTATGGGGCTAGAATTTCTCCCCAAGCCTCATCATTTAGCCAATTAAGAAAATCCAGGAGAATTACAGGCACTAGGAGAAATCACTGGAAGAATGATAAATTTAATCTATTGTTTTTCCTTTCTGTTATTGCCTTATGCAATGGTTGACATAGAATCCTATTGTTCTATTGCTATTTAAAATTTTCCTCACTAGGTTATTTGTAATTTTTTAAACAATGGCTTACTACTACAATTTTAATCGTACACTGAGTTGATATTTTTGCTGTAGAGAAAGAGATGGGGAGCTGTGGATTATTGATTTTGCCAAATTTAGCTAGTTAAGAGACTACCCTTCTGACTTGGTAATCAATATATTACTTGGAGCTCAGATAAAATTTATGAATTTTATCTACAATCTATATTTTTAAGCTTTCTAGCTTTTCAGAAAAAGGAAAGCACATGTAACTGGGACCTTTGCCCTAGGTTAAAACTTTCAGGAATTGATCTCATTATCTCTACGGGGACAGGTCATTTTGTACCAAGGGCCTTTGGGTTTCTCTCCACATCCCAGGTAAAAGAAGGGGAGTAGAAATTTCAAAACAAGGTCACACCCTGACTGAGTGGGGCAGGATCAATTCCATCTATTTCTCCTCCAATCTAAACTGTCCTCCATAATGATTTCTGCTGTGTTCTGTTCTTTCTATTATTCTCATTCCTCCTCTACCATTATGTACAGTGTACTGTGTTAGGCAATGGAATACAAAGACCAAAATGAGATAGTTCCTGCCTTCAAGGAATTTACTTGGGAAGCAAATGCATCATTTACATAGTTAAGTATAATATATAAGGTGGGGCATTGGATAGAATACTGGGTCTGAAATCAGGAAGAGTTCAAATCAGACCTCAAATACTAGCTATGTGATTCAAGGCAAATCATTTTTTAAATTTTTTTTTATTAAAGCTTTTTATTTGTATAACATATATATGGGTAGTTCCCCAACATTGATCTTTACAAAGCTTTCCATTACAAATTTTACCCCCAGTCCCCTCCCCTCCCCTAGATGGCAGGAAGTCCACTACATGTTAATAATGTTGAAATGCTTGAGAAGTTATGCAAGAAAAATCCTATCTACAAGAAAAAAAATCAGAGAAAGGCAACACAATGCAAGCAAATGTCAATAGAGATCATGAAAATGTTACGTTGTGGTCCATATTTCATATCCCTCTCTCTGGGTGTATATGGTTTTCTTCAGTGAACAATTGGAACTGGTTTGAGACAATTCTTTGTTGCAGAGAGCCATGTCCATTAGAATTGATCATCATGTATTATTGTTGTTGCTGTGTATGATGATCTCCTGGTTCTGCTCGTTTCACTCAGCATCAGTTCATGCAAGTCCCTCCAGACTTCTCTGAAATCGTCCTGCTGGTCGTTTCTTACAGAGCAATAATATTCCATAACATTCATATACTATAATTTATTCAGCCACTCTCCAATTGATGGGCATCCATTCACCTTCCAGTTTCTAGCCACTACAAAAAGGGTTGCCACAAACATTCTTGCCCATGTGGGTCCCTTTCCCTCCTCTAAGATCTCTTTGGGATATAGGCCCAGTAGAAACACTTCTGGGTCAAAGGGTATGCACAGTTTGACATAGCATAGCTCCAATTGCTCTCCAGAATGATTGGATCCGTTCACAGTTCCACCAACAATGTATTAGTGTCCCAGTTTTCCCACATCCCCTCCAACATTCATCGTTATCTTTTCCTGTCATTTTAGCCAATCTGACAGGGGTGTAGTGGTACCTCAGAGTTGTCTTAATTTCCATTTCTCTGATCAATAGTTATTTGGAGCAACTTTTCATATGACTAGAGATGGTTTTAATTTCATCATCTGAAAATTGTCTGTTCATATCCCTTGACCACTTATCTATTGAAGAGTGGCTTGAATTCTTATATATGAGACAATTCTCTATATATTTTAGAAATGAGGCCTTTATCAGAACCATTAAATGTAAAGATGATTTCCCAATTTGCAAATCATTTTTTTAATTAAAACTTTTTATTTGCAAAACATATGTATGGGTAATTCTTCAACATTAACCCTTACATAGCTTTCTGTTACAAATTTTTCCCCCCTACTCCCTACCCCTCCCCTATATGGTAGGAAATCCACTACATGTTAACTATGTTAAAATACTTGACAAATCGAATATATGTGTACATATTTCCACCCTTATCATTTTTGTGCAAGAAAAATTGTATCTACAAGAAAGAAAAATCAGAGAAAGGAAACATAATGCAAGCAAACATCGATAGAGAGCATGAAAATGTTATGTTGTGGTCCTCATTTCACATCCCTCTCTCTGGGTGTATATGGCTTTCTTCACTGAACAATTGGAACTTGTTCAAGGCAAATCATTTACTAGTGTATGTCTCAGTTTCCTCAGCTATAAAATGAGTTTGAAAAGGAAATGGCAAAACACTCTATCTTTGCTAAAACAAACAAACAAACAAAATCCCCCAAAATCCAAATGAGCTCATGAAAAGTCAGACATGGCAGAAATGACCAAACAACAAAATTGATGATATAACATAATTTCAAGAGGGATAAAGTACTAGACAAACAACTGAGGAGGTCAGGGATGACTTCTTAGAAAATTTAGCACCTCCAAATCACTATTGATCAGAGAAATGCAAATCAAGACAACCCTGAGATACCACTTCACACCTGTCAGATTGGCTAAAATGACAGGAAAAGTTAATGATGAATGTTGAAGGGGTTGTGGGAAGGCTGGGACACTGATGCATTGTTGGTGGAGCTGTGAACGGATACAGCCATTCTGGAGAACAATTTGGAGCTATGCTCAAAAAGTTATCAAACTGTGCATACCCTTTGACCCAGCAGCATTTCTATTGGGCTTATATCCCAAAGAAATCATAAAGGAAGGAAAAGGCCCCACATGTGCAAGAATGTTTGTGGCAGCCCTTTTTGTAGTGGCTAGAAACTGGAAATTGAATAGATGCCCTTCAATTGGAGAATGGCTGAATAAATTATGGTATATGAATGTTATGGAATATTATTGTTCTGTAAGAAATGACCAGCAAGATGATTTCAGAGAGGCCTGGAGAGACTTACATGAACTGATGCTGAGTGAAATGAGCAGAACCAGGAGATCATTATACACAGCAACAACAGTACTATATGACGATCAATTCTGATGGACATGGCTCTCTTCAACAATGAAATGTTTCAAACCACCTCCAATTGTTCACTGAAGAAAGCCATATACACCCAGAGAGAGGGATGCGAAATGTGGACCACAACATAACATTCTCATACTCCTTGATTGATGTTTGCTTACATTGTGTTTCCTTTATCTGATATATCGTTCGTGTAGATAAGATTTTTCTTGCACACCAATGATAAGTTTGGAAATATGTATACATATATTCGATTTGCCAATATTTTAACATAATTAACATGTAGTGGATATCCTGCCATCTAGGGGAGGGGTGGGGAGTTGGGGGGAAAAATTTGTAACGGAAAGCTATGTAAGGGTTATTGTTGAAGAATTACCCACACATATGTTATTCAAATAAAATAAAAATTTAAAAAAAAAAAGAAAGAAAGAATTAATAGAAAAAAAAAGTTATTTAACCCCAATTGCCTCGGGAAAAAAAAAAGGCTTAGAGAGGAAAGGAGCAGGGAGCCCAACTAGACATCTGTCAAATTGAAGTGAGACAGTAGTGAGATAATAGAAGGGAATCATATGCATAGGTAATATGGAGGAAATAACAGAATGGTACTTGGAGTAGTATAAGAGTTAATCAACTTGCACATGGAGCAAGATTATAACTCTTGATATAGTATTTATAGTGTGTTCTTTATCTGTATAACAGCAATAATATCACATGTTTTTAAGACCAATATGTGTGCTTTTTTTTTTTTTTAATTTGCTGAGATAATTGGGGTTAAGTGACTTGCCCTGGGTCACAGTTAGGAAGTGTTAAGTTTTTTGAGGCCGGATTTGAACTCAGGTCCTCCTGACTCCAAGGCTGGTACTCTTATCCACTGAGCCATCTAGCTGCCCCCCGATATGTGTGCTTTGCGGTATGTTCCTTTGTACCTTTGATTTGTGATTAGTTACAGCATGGAACCCTCTTCTACTATTCCTGAAGTGTATCACAAGTCAACTTAGTCAATGGAAAAGTAGTCTTGTTCTATGATGACCTCTTCTATTACTCATGATTTCTCAGACCTGGAATTCCTTATCCTCATTACTAATTAAAAAGAAATACTTTTTGAAGAAAAAAAAATTTAGCACCTGAGTTGATCCTTAAAAAATAAAATTATTCTGAGAAACAGATGAAAAAAAGAGTGCTTTCCAGGCATGAAGGATGATTATTACAAATGCATCATGGCAAGAGATGAAACATTGAGTTCAGGGAATGGTAGTAGGCTTGTTTGATGTTAATCTTCTCTGCTTTGAATTCATTGATTCCCATTTATCTTCATCTAGTTTCCAGATCTAGTTTCAATTGTTTTTTTAGTTGACATTGTCTCCCCTTCCCAATACCATCTCAAAATAACACCAGCTTTATTACTTCAAGACAGAGGCCGAAGTCTAGAAAGCCATTCAATAACATGAATTAATTCTCAATTTTTTTTTTTGCTTTTTTGCTAAGGCAATTGGGGTTAAGTGACTTGCCCAGGGTCACACAGCTAGGAAGTGTCTGAGAACAGATTTGAACTCAGGTCCTCCTGACTTCAGGGCTGGTGCTCTATCCACCTAGCTGCCCCTGGAATTAACAGATACAGACATGAAATGTTACTTATAATTTAGGATTTGGTTGGGGTGTTTGGATTTGCAGAATCATTTTTCTTCTCTTTTTTGTTCTTTGCTATAAATGATATCTATAGGGGAAGAGCTATATTGGCAAATATATGCCATATAAAAAGAAATGCTAGCAATAAAATTTGGGCTAATAAGCAAATACCATGAGAGAGTTGAAGAAAACTCCTTACTTCACACCTTAGCATATATTAGTTTCAAGATTCACTTTTCCTAACATCTGAGATTCATTCAAGTCATTTACATGAATAGAAAGAAGAGAAATTACACAAAGTTATGTAAAAAAGATAAAAGAAATGGAGGGATAATATAATAATAAACAAAATACGAGAGAGAGTACTTGGGAAGGAGATGGGGAAGGAATTAAAGAAGAGAGGGCTTCAATTGTGCTCAGTTGTGTCCATGAACAGTTTAACAGGGATGATGGTCTGGGAAACCAAAAAAAATTTTAAGACCTATTGGATACTTCCTCAGCTATTGGATGTACTTGTAATGAAGTATATACCTAGTGGAGTCATTGAAGAAATAATATTGTGTGTAGACTAACAGAGAAACACTTCAGAATTCATTTGGGACTATTTCATTTAAAGGACATTTGTCAAACAGAATTTTTGCGATCTGTGAGTCACTAAATTTTGGATCTTAAGGTACATTTCTGAAAGTAATTGGGACAAAGTACTTTAACAACACATTGCTGCATTCTGGTTGAGTCTGTGGGATTTCCTCACATTTATAGACAAATTTAGACTTACAAATGAGAGCCCAAAATCTTATGGCTAAATATTTGCAAAGATTAACTATTTTAGCAAGGTGTAGTGGAAAGGACCAAATTTGGAATCAGGAGAACTGGGCTTGAAAACCAGTAAGGTTCTTGTTAACTATGGCTCATTGAGCCAGTCACTTCTCTTTGAGTGTCATAAGTTTAATGACCCATGTGAAAAGGGGTTCTGACTGGAGGATTTAGACTACTATTAAATCTCATGTTTCTTTGCTTGTACACAACTATTATATAGTATGATCTTTCATTACAGCTTATTTTTGTAAGGTATATATATATTATATAATAAATATAATATATATTGTAACATATATTATATACAAGGTATACATACATATATATATATGTATATACATATACATATATATATTTTAAGAGTAATTGAATTCTGGTTCCTTCCACATGGAAAGAAAAGGTTGCTCATAAGTGTTTGCAAAGTATGGGGCATTCCTATGTTCTACTTCCTCCCCAGGACAAATTTTGTGCTTGAGAAAAGTACCACAAAACACATCCAGAGAAAGGGACACAAAATGTGCCTCCCAGCACTATGGGAGCTCCCAATGAGGGGTGAGTATGAACAGTGCAGTTAGCAAACTGGGAAAGAAATCACCAATGGTATGGCTGCTGGTTCATTGTCTTGTAGCTTCCCATTTTAACTAATTATTCTTTGCTAATTAATTCCTTGTCTTGCTGTTGAAGTATTACCAGGGCTATATCCCCTAAATTTTGGCATCTTGGAATAAAGCCTTAATTACCCTGGGTTCCTTACAACTCTGCTTCTTCTCTTGACGCCTTCACCACTAAGTCCTTCAAAAAGAGCATCCTCTAAGACTCCCAAAGAGAGATGAAAAAGAAAGCTTCTCTTCAGTGTCCTTAGATTCTGGAAGCAGCAAGAAGGATACACCTTGAATAAGAGAGACACACTAATCCATTGGCAAGGGAGTGATATTTTGGTAATAGGGTTTCCTGGAACTAGACAGTGTTTGCCCAGGTGGGTAAGGAAATCATAACTTCAAGAATCATTGCAGCATTTGTGTGACTTATCTTCCTGTAGAAAACATTCTTTAAAGAGTTATCTCATGAAGACAGTTACAAAATACTTTTCACACAAATAGAACCAAATCTACACATAACTATGAATTATCACTTGAAGGTTAAGCCTAAATTAATTTATTTATTCAGTGCCATAGCAAACTACCAAAAAATTTTATAGAAATAGAAAAAATAATAACAAATCACCCAGAAAAATAAAAGGTCAAAAATATCAAGGAAATCAATGGAAAAAATGTGAAGGAAGATGGTCTAATTGTATCATATCTCAAACTATATTACAAAGCAGTAAGAATCAAAACAATGGTACTAGATGATTGTTCTTTGTTCTCAGAAAGGACCAAAATGACATCTCTATTTTAGAATCAAGTGATAGTGTGTCTAACTGGCTGATCAGACCAATATGAGTTCAGAATGCTCTGTAACATGCTGGACACAAATAGTCCCTAAGAACATTTGGGATGGACTCTAACTTTGCACATTTTGCATTTTCTTCTGAGCTTATTCAATTTTGCTTTACTCATAGGGCACAGCATTTTCTTTGATGAGGGCATGACATGCTGGGTAGTCCTGTGCCAGTGTCTCCCATGTCATATAATCAGTCCTAAAGTTCTTAAGAAAGATCTTGAGAGTGTCCTTGTATTGATTTTTCTGGCTATTTTATGAACTCTTGTCCTGTATGAGTGCTTCATAAAATAATCTTTTTGACAAGGGTACATTTGGCATTACAAAATAATAAATGACCACAACAATCTCATATTTGGTAAGTTCAAAAATCCAAGCTTTAGGGGCAAGAACTCATCATTAACAAAAATTGCTAGGGAAAATGAAAAGCAATTTGTCAGAAACTATGTATATATCAACATCTTGCACCAGATACTAAGATAAGATCAAAATGGGTACAGGATTTAGACATAAAGGATGGTATCAGTGGGGCATGGAATGGTTTACTAGTCAGATCTATGGGTAAGGGAAGACTTTGTAACCAAACAAGAGATAGAGAGCATTACAAGATGTAACATGGATAACTATGTTAACTTTAAATTAAAAAGATTTTACACAAACAAAACCAATGCTGCTAAGATTAGAAGGAAAGCAAGAAACTGGGAGAGCAAATTTCTCTGATAAAGATCTTATTTCTCAACTACATAGAGAACTGAGTCAAATGTATAAGAAAACAAGTCATTTCCCAATTGATAAATGGTCAAAGGATAGAAATAGGCAATTTTCAGAAGAAATCAAAGGTATCTGTAGTTATATGAAAACTTGCTCTAAACCACTATTGATTAGAGAAATACAAATTAAGACAACTCTGAGGTACCATTATATACCTATCAGTTTGGCTAATATGACAGAAAAGGAAAGTGACAAATGTTGGAGGAGATGTGGGAAAATTGGGATATTGTCCAACTCTGTCCCTTATCATCTTCCTGCAATACTACCCTGATGCTCACAACCCAGGAGAAGCTAAAGAACTCACCTTGGAAACTTGCTTGGGGACATGTTATCCTGACTGGTGAGGAGGGTACATTATATTTAGCCAGCCCCAGACTCCAGATTAAACCATCACACCATTTTTTACATCCCATATAGTCATTCCATCCCAACACTAAACACAGTGACTGATATATACATATATATGTATATATTTGTTTAATTAATGCTTTTTCATTTTTTACTGCACATATTAGGCCACTCAATAAATATTTCATTGATAACCTGTGATCTGCATTGATGAGGAGAATGCTAACATTGGAGAGATTTTAGATCCAATGATCTAATTGGGGAGAGAGAGGGAAAGAGAATTTTAGGTGGATAGGAATCTCTTGATAGAGCTAAGAATTAGAGATTCCTTTTCTAGTTTTAGGCTAGACTTTCTAGAGGAAAGGAAAAAACATGTTGGCAAAGCTCACCAAAGGTAATATAAGTGAGGTTTGTAGGATAAATAAATGTGAGTTCTGGGTCTGCAGCCTAGCTGGCTGAGATCCCTGGCAGTCCAGGAATTAGGTGAATATATGACTTGTATTCTGAATTCCCCACAGTCCTTGGCAGTCAGGCCAGAACTCTTTCCGTTGCACTAGCAGTATCAGAGAGGAACCCAAGTCAGGAAGCCAAGAAAGACACTGAATCTCCCACCAAAGGAAAACAAGCAAACATAGGTATGCCATTATAGGCTCTGACACCTTCCTAGGGATATGATTTAATACATGCTAACAGCAAGTCCATAAAGGCAAACTTGGGAATCAAAAGTGCTGGAAAGGAACAAAGAAATGGCAGGTCAAATCACTTGGTGTTCTCTATCTCCTATTATATGCTAAAACGACAGGCATAGACTCCTAATTTGCAGAGCAGGAAGTTTTTTGTTTTTTGTTTTTTTTGTAAATTACAACTAATATATATTAGAAGGAAAGATTCAATTCTTTTCACTTATTAACCTGAGCTGGGGAGGAAAATTGTGTATATGGCATTTTGCATTTAGTAAGTGCTTAATAAATGTTCTATCACTTATTTATAATCATCTATCCATCTAGTTGATACAATCAATTCAATTTAACAAATACAATATTTAACAAATAAAAAACAAGTTTGCACAACTAGATTATGTAGCCTATATTATTTAACTGTCGTCTCGGAAAGGGAGCTCTGGTCTCATGAAGCCAAAGCTCCAACCTAGAAATATCCCAATAATAATTCAATAATAGTTTAGCTCCCTTCTAGGACTTAGATCTTGGAATCATCTCCATTTTATAGATAAGGAAACTGAGGTTAAGAAAGGTTTTATGACTGGCACAGCATCACACAGATATTAAGTGTGTGAAATATTAGTCAGATTCAAAGTCTTCTTGATTCCTAAGATTATCATTCTGTCCACTGTTTCATTTGTCCAAGAACCCCTCATTTTAAAAGTAAGGAAACTGAGAATGAGAGGTCAGGGACTTTGTCCAAGGGAGAAAATATGATGCAAAGGAACAAGCACTGACTTTGGACTCAGGGGACCTGTGTTCAAACCTCATCTCATTGGGCAAAGTCAGAACTTTCCTGGATTATAGATAAGCACAATAAGGCCCCTGAGATCCCTTTCAGAGTAGCTCTGTGATTCAAAGTCAAAGAGCTGAGATTTAAGAGAGAGAGAGAGAAAGGGAGAGAGAGAGAGAAAGAGAGAGAGAGAGAGAGAGAGAGAGAGAGAGAGAGAGAGAGAGAGAGAGAGAGAGAGAGAAGAAGGGAGAAAGAAAGAAAGAAAGAAAGAAAGAAAGAAAGAAAGAAAGAAAGAAAGAAAGAAAGAAAGAAAGAAAGAAAGAAAGAAAGAAAGGAAGGAAGGAAGGAAGGAAGGAAGGAAGGAAGGAAGGAAGGAAGGAAGGAAGGAAGGAAGGAAGGAAGGAAGGAAGAAAAAAAGAAAGAAGGAAGGAAGGAAGGAAGGAAGGAAGGAAGGAAGAAAAAGAAAAAAAGAAAGGAACATATAGGAAGGAAGGAAGGAAGGAAAGAAATGATTGCTGATCACACAGATTATCTTCCAAAATTTCATTACATTTACAAAATCTCTGTTGTTAAAAATGCTCTGATGTCAAGCAATTTCTCTCATTTGCAGATATGTTACCCACTCTTGGGTCTAATCAATAGGCAGAGGAAAGAAAGTGGCTCCACCAATTATTGTAAAAGTCAAACAAAAAGCAGACACACATTTGAACATGAAATCAGTACCAACTGTGTTCCACTATCACCAGACATGCAAAGATAAATGAGACTTGGTACCTGTCCTCAGGGTACTTATGATTCAAGAAAAATGGATATGATGACTTTACCCCCTTCACTTCATCCAGCATTCAATAAGGATCACTTGTAAAGGGCATTGGGCTAGTTGCCAGAAGAGAGACTTTATATATATGAAAAGTCTCTACCCTCCTGGAGCTTACAATCTAAGAATATGATACATTCACCAATAACCATAATGCAAAATAATATGTGATACTCCACTCACAATCTTCAGACTGCCCTCTAATGATTTCTTTTTCTCATCAAGGCTGCACCACAACATTCAGTTTAAGCATATTTCTCCTGTTAAAAAAATACTCAGAGATGGACATTTAAAGCAGGGTTTCTTAAATTTTTCCCACTTGTGACCCTATTTTACCCAAGAAATTTTTACATGATCCTGAGCATGTAGATATATAAAATAGATATATAAATCAAACATTTATTGATAAATAAATTATAATTTCATCACCACACATTGAGTTACAAGACCCCATTTGGGGTTGTGACTATAGCTTAAGAAGCTGGGGATTGGAGAAAGTACAGATTTGTTGGGGGTACCCATCCCCTAAGGATGGCCCTGACTCCCAGGATGCACTATTGTAGCTGTACATGAGCTCCAGAAAGAAGAGCGCCTCGTTTCATCTACAAAGTAAGCTCTATCTGCTTCCCTTCATCTTTAGGGGTTTGCAGGGCTGAGAAGACCAGCATGAGAGAATTTGTGAAGAAAGATGTGTATGAGTGGGGTTTCTGTGTCAGAATGGATGAAAGGGTGACTGAAGGCAGACTAGAGAAGGACTGCATGTACAGACAGAAATATGGGGGGAACTTATGTAAATTTTCCAGATCATTGGGAATTTTGCTTGGCTTATATTTTCTAAAAGATTATTATGTTAACTGTCTATAAAGCTGCCTTTAACTTTTCTTAATGAGTCCTAGTTTCCAAGCTATTAATCTTTTTTATGACTCTTCCTGAGCTCTCACAAGCTCCTATTCACTCCATCCCAACCTTCTCAGCATCTTCACACAGGTTCCTATTCACAGCCATACATAGGAAGACAAGCATGATCTAGTGAAAAGAGAAATGGACCCATACTCAGGGCATCTGTTTCCAAATTACCTCTTTCACACAAATTAACTATGTGACCATGAATGGTTTGGTTGATCTATCTGAATTTCATTTTCCTTACCTACAAAATAATAATAGTGATAACAATATAGTTAGCATTTATATGGTATTTAAAGATTGTAAAGTGCTTTACAAAGATTATGTGATTAAAATGGGGGTGATATTCAAAAGTCACAAAAATACTTTAATGAGGATGGACAAGAGTGCTTCCCATCAAGTTGGGCTTGGAATTGATTCTTTTTCTGTCCTTTGCTAAAGGACATGTGTGACATACAGGACAGCTCCTGGTTGCCCTTTGTTTCTGTGACTGGGGGTTGTTTCAAAAAGGAATGGACTCTTGTAAAGGAGCCTGGAGTCTTCAATAAGCTATAAGAGCAGCAAGAAAACGGGTGTCCCCCTTCTTTGGGGATATAGAACCCATAGCATCATTCACTGGAGCCTGGCAAAGTGGGTAGAATAGGGCATTTCTCTCCCTCTCCTCCCTTAATGGCACTGATGGCTCACAACCTGAGTACATGGTAATGTTGATGTATTTGCCCTGGCCACCATTCTCTGCTTTTGTGTTTCCTCCCTTAGCACAAGTGACCAACAATGTATCAGTGTCCCAGCTTTCCCACATCCCTTCCAATATTCATCCTTTGAGGTAAGTGCTATCATCCTCATTTTACAGATAAACTGAGGTAAACAAACAGGTTAAGTCACTTGCCTAAGGTAACACAGCTAATAAATATCTGAGGCAAGATTTAGTCCTATTTCTTCCTAAATATAAATCAAGCACCTTATCTACTCCATCCAGCTGATAGTGGGTACCTCTTCTAGAAGGGATGTTGTACTTTCTTTTAGGGAGATCCTCAACATAGAAGGTGGGACAATATTTGCCCTAGCAGAGGCTCTTTCATTTATCTCACTCATAGAATGAATTCTCCAGTTTTGCATAAGCTGCCCAAACAGATTATCTTCCATATAAAAGTTTGGTTGTAGAGATTTCTCCTTGGAATCTCCTCCAGGGATGGTGACATAGTGATATATGGACAGATTAAGATTGGCTTTCCCTCTTTGAAGGGTCAAATTCCCCCTAGAATTCTCTCCTAATTAGTCTAGAGCCAGAGTCTCTTCTAAAAGATTCTCTTCTCTGACCCTTTTTTAAAATAGGAAGACAAATCAAATATTTACTGATAAATCATAATTTCATGAACCCCACATTCAATTATGAGATTCCATATGGAGTCATGAACTCCAGTTTAAGAAACTGGGAGCTATAGTGTCTTTAGCTAGAGTATAGCTTAACAACAATTTTCCATTATTATAACAAGGTTTTCTTGTATTTTGTTTTGTTGGTCAATTTGGTCACATCTCCAGAGGGATTTGACCTCTTACTTGTGGCTCTCATTTCTGTTTCCCAACGGGGTTTTAATGCTCATCTTTATCTTCCTAGATCTCCATATCAATACTAACTTCAGTGAATAGGTGATCCCATCAATGTGCTACCCCTCCAATGATGCAGTTCTCAACTCATCTATATCTTCTAATCCTATGTCCAACCCTTTCTTGATAAACCTTCTCCTCTCAGATTTACTTGGTTCCTGTTACATATTTCTACATTTTCCCACTTAGATGGATTGAGAACTTTTTAAAAAAATTTTTTATTAATACTTTTTATTTGCAAAACATATGTATGGGTAATTCTTCAACATTAACCCTTACAAAGCTTTCTGTTACAAATTTTTCCCCCCTGCTCCCCATCCCTCCCCTATATGGCAGGATATCCACTACATGTTTATTATGTTAAAATACTTGACAAATCGAATATATGTATACATATTTCCACACATCATTTTTGCGCAAGAAAAATCATATCTACAAGAAAGAAAAATCATATCTACAAGAAAGAAAAATCAGAGAAAGGAAACACAATGCAAGCAAACATCAATCGAGAGCATGAAAATGTTATGTTGTGGTCCACATTTCACATCCCTCTCTCTGGATGTATATGGCTTTCTTCAGTGAACAATTGGAACTGGTTTGACACAATTCTTTATTGCAGAGAACCATGTCCATCAGAATTGATCATCATGTAGTATTGTTGTTGCCGTGTATAATGATCTCCTGGTTCTGCTCATTTCACTCAGCATCAGTCCATGCAAGTCTCTCTGAAATTGTCCTGCTGGTCATTTCTTACAGAGCAATAATATTCCATAACATTCATATACCATAATTTATTCAGCCACTCTCCAATTGATGGGCATCCCTTCAGTTTCCAGTTTCTAGCCACTACAAAAATGGCTGCCACGAACATTCTTGTACATGTGGGGCCCTTTCCCTCCTCTAAGATTTCTTTGGGATATAGGCCCAATAGAAACACTGCTGAGTCAAAGGGTATGCACAGTTTAATAACTTTTTGAGCATAGTTCCAAATTGCTCTCCAGAATGGTTGCATCAGTGTCCCAGCCTTCCCACATCCCCTTCAACACCTATCATTATCCTTTCCTGTCATTTTAGCTACTCTGACAGATGTGTAGTGGTACCTCAGAGTTGTCTTAATTTGCATTGGATTGAGAACTTTTTGATAGATTAAAAACAAGAGCAATTTTCTGGTTTTTCATACTTTGGGAGGAAATACCAGCCCTGTCTCCCTTAATCCTTCTCTTTAAGCCCAAATAAGTTCACAGTAAACTGTGAGAGTAGAATTCTTGTCTTGATTGATCTTTGTGTTGTCATGGTGCCCAGTAATGTAGTGGGCACTTACTAAATATTTATTAAATAAATGAATCTTTCAAAGTTGTCCTGGAGGAAAACAAGTGACAGGTAGAACTGTGGAGTGGGTGGAGAGCAAAGGTGGATTTTGTCTCAGGATGGGAAATTTAAAGAAGAAACATATCTTTTCTTAATTATAGCCTGCTTGGGGATGGGGGTGGAGAGAGGGACATAAAAGGGAGGGGAAAAGAATAAAGTAAATAAGGTGCTCGCCAGAGAGCAAAAGAATAATTTACATGGAAGTAAAGATAGACACTCATGAATATAATTTCTTCTACTAATGTATATATTTTCTTAAATTGGTATTTGCTGTTATTTATTTTGAATTCTCCCCAATGTTTTGCTGGGGATATGACAATGTTCTTTTTTGTTTTGTTTCATTTTGTTTTGTATTGCTTTTTTGTTTTTCTTTTTGCTTATTCTGTTTCAAAAATAAAAAAAATACTAAATAAAGATAAATAAGTAATTAAAAAAAAAGAAATTTAAAGAACACTGCCAATCCTATCTTGGAGGCATGAATTTTCTCCTGCCTGGCTCTCTCCCCTACAGAGACAGTAGTCTCATCCAGGGGAGCACCCTTCTTTCCCTCCTCCCTTTTCCCTTCTACTTACTCCAGGTGCAAAAACTTCTAGTTGCTTTTTCATAGTTACATGAATGGTCTGGGAGGTGATCCCATTCAATTCCTCCAGTTGTATGTCCTTTTATCTATCACTGACCAAGGGTCTCACATTTAGAATAACAATAATTCAAATAAATAGATGGTCAAAAACTATGATTCTCATCAGGCTCTGTCTCCTTTCTTGCTATTCTCCTTTGTTGGGAGGAAATATTTTGTTTCCAAAAATATTTAAGTTTTAGCCTTCTGTCACTGCAAATACTGTTTTTGATATATCTTCTTAGTAAATACTCATTTGTAAAAATTAATTTATGTCGACCACATAATTGATATGGAGGGAGGACAATAAATCACATCTCTTAATGCACTGATTAGTTGTTCTATATAGAATTTTTTTTGTGAAAGTGTAGGGTGTTTTTTGATAAAAAGAATGAATGCAGATCCTGTTTTATAGGTAAATTTTATTTTTATATATATTTACATATTTTATATTTAGAGACATCAAACTCCAAAAGTTCATGTGGACCATTTGTTCCCAATCCTTCTGAGCTCATATTAGTTTAATCAACCACAGTCAGACCCACTGTACTCTGACTCCAACAAACACAGTGATGTCATTTTGAGAGCAAAGGATAACTACTATTTAGTTGCATGTCTCTAGAATATGAACATTGATTAGGACCAACTCCAGCCCGTTCAACGTGCTATTGGCAAAGTATTGTAGATAACTAGCTATGGCTCCATGTGTTGACTTCCTGCCATTCTATGCCTTCTATGCAGAAGTTTATAAGCAGACTAAGGCAAAGCACTCTACATGGTTGGATATATCTATAAACTGGTCCTACCATTTTGGATATTGGTTTGAAATTTTGCAAGTAAAATGATTAAATTGTCTCCTCTAATGCCCCAAAGAGGTCAAAGACTGAAACAAAAATCCAACACATATTATAATATTCATAGTTATGTTTCTGTTGATTCAAAGAACTAGAAATAAAATGAATTAAGAAATAGCTGAACAAACTGTGAAGTATAAGTGTCATGTAATGTTTTTGTGCAGTATGAAAAGATAAAATAAAACATTTGGAAGAAAAAGCAAGAAATGTAAATATTAGACTAACCAAAATATTCAAAGGAATCATTCAGTACAGCACCTGCCTTAATGAAATCTTTTTGGTTATCAATGACTCTGACATTCTGGTAACTACGTCACAAGGACTCCATATATTCCAATGTAGGAGTTTTCCAACATGGGAAAGTGGAGATTTTTGCTAATGCCCAAGGAAAGCGGGAACCCTCCGAGTTAACACAGAACATTTGGTCATTAACACTATAAAGCATCAAGCTGTCCACCAACCCACTTCTTGATAGGGCCAAGTATTTTGTGATCTGATGATGCAGCTGTACAGACAGGTAGCTTTGGCTTTTCAGGATAGTAAATGATACAGGCAAGTTTAAGATCCAAGTGAAACAAAAAGGAGAAACAAGAAGTTCCTATCCAGAAGAAGGATCATCTCTGGTCTTGACAAAGATGAACAAACTTGCTGATGTCTTGAGAAGACTGGTGCAAATGAATGGGTGTTGCCTCAGACAAACTGAAATCTGAGAAAAACTTTAGCTTAAAATGGTCAAAGGTTTCCATTACATCCTGGACCAGTCCCAGTTGTTTTGACATATTGGGTCACTGCACTCAAGAGGAGAGTGGGAGGAGAGTGACTCTTATGAGTTTATACAATAGTGACTGCAATTCAGTCATGAGTCATGATATCATTGATCCTTTTCCAATGTAATGATTCCCAACACCAGGCCATCAAATATGCTGGAACCACTGCTGGGTTCAATGTGCTCCAAATCAACAATGAGCCCATTGCTGCTTATATGGAGAAGATACTTAATGCCAAGAGAAATGTGACAAATATTAATACTGGTAAAGCTTTTAGCACAGTACCTGGCCCATTCTACATTCTTTGTTTAATTGAAGTTTTTATTTTCAAAACATATGCATGGATAATTTTTCAACACTGACCCTTGCAAAACCTTGTGTTCCAAATTTTCCCCTCCTTCCCCCCACCTCTCCCCTAGCCATCATACATTCTTAATGCTTATTTTTTCCCTTTCCCCTTCTCCTTTGATTTCAGAGTGGCTCTCTCAATGTCTTTATTCTCATCAATGAAAATGGCACATTTGAAGCTAAGTCCACAGCTGAGAACATTCATTTGGGTGGGAAGGACTTTGGCAACTACATGGTCAACGCTTTGATTTCTGAGTTCATGTGCAATTACTAGAAAAACATCAGTGAGAAACGGAGGACCTTCTGCCACCTTCAAGCTGCTTCTCAACATGCAAACTGCAGCTTTTCTTCCAGGACTGAGACTGATTCCCTCTGTGATGATGATGATTGCTTCTGTGCTTCTATCACTTGTGCTATATTGAAGAGTTGAACATTGACACTTTCTATAGCATATGGAACCCTAGCAGAAAAGGCCCTTGCTGTTCTATCATTTCAGTCATGAATGACTGTTTGTGACCCCATTGGGAGTTTTTTTGGCAAAGATACTTGATCTGCAGTAGGACTAAAGCTGATCAGATGTCCACACTAAATCTAGCACTATTTGGCAAGCCCAGAAGGACCATTGGTCTGCCTGGGGAAAGACAAATTGTCCAAGTTAGGAAAATAGAGCAGGTCAGTGGATCCCTCCCAACCAGCACTGGGATTGAGTCCATGCCTGAATAAGATAGGAAAACTTTGTTTCAAAAAAAATAGCAAATGCTTTAAAATAATATGTTCTTTTATAACAAGTTACAAGACTTTGGAGTTTGTTTTGAAAACCAGTCAACAGATAATGAGAGATTATTTGCTATGTACAAAGTACTGAACTATGTCCTCATTGGGGACATATCACCCAGTTCCAAGGCAGTGCCAGGTGCCAAGTGAAAAACACTCACTGTTAATGCTGTAGGAGTTCAGAGAAAAAAGGCATCACTTGCCTTAGTTGGTCATTTGAGGCTGCAGGTAAGAAGTGGAATTTGAGCTGAGTCTTAATGATGGTAGGAGGAGGACATCTCAGGCAGAAAGAAAAGTCTTTATTTCAGAGAGTAGTCAGTGGTTTTCTTCTACAGTTTTAGGCTCCAGAAGGAATAATAAATGTAAGCTACACACATATATATATGTAATATAATTATGTGTCTGACTTTGTTCTAATATATGTAGAACTCAGTGCAGTTTCTGGAAAGGAATATTTACTTCAAAAAGTATGCTCAGAAATATATAGATTTACACTTCTCAGTTAATAGGAGGAGCAAAATTCCCTTCACCACCACCATCACTCCAGAGGTCTCTGAGGAGGGGAAGGGGACTAGGGTGACATCTTAGCTCTGTTCCCAAAAAGCACAGTCCTGATTTCAACCCCCCCAGATCCCCTGGCTTCCATGCAGAGACAGCTGACTGCTGCACCCCTTCCCAGCCATCCTGCAGTTCTGGACCTGTGGATCACCTGAGGTACCTGAAGCTGAAGATGGCAAACAACACAAAGTAGAAATACCTGCAGGCCCCTTTCTAGGAGTTGGGGTAAACCCCAAGTAAGCAGCAGGGGAATTCAAGGCCCTCCACTTTCACCCATTCAGTTCATTGCTGTTTTGGCTGGAGCCCAGCAGAAAGGGTGGTTAAGCAAAATGAACTACCCTCACCTTCATGGTAGGGAACACAGTGCACTCCATGTTAGATACACTGGGTATGCTCAAAGGCAGGTTACATAGGTTACATGAGGAACGTTTAAGAAGCTAAAGTGAATGAATAGAGGGAAGCTGTGGCTCTCGTATATCTTGGCCTTTAAGATCAAAACACTTTGTTTTAGTGGTATTGTCTTGTGATCCCTTATAATGTGTTATTTGTAAATGTCTGGGGAAAACTCGGTGGAGAAAGGGAAATTTAGGTGAAAGTAAGATGAAAATTAAGGGAAAACTAAGTGATCAGGGGAAACTTAGATTTCAGGTATCCCAGGCAGATTTCAGGTTACCTCTGCTTGGTAACACTAACCATGCACTGTCGATTTTAATTCTGTTTATGTAAATATACTCTATATGTGAGTGAATAATTCTTTCACCCTCAAAGAAATTTGGGAAAGATTAGAATCTCATTGCAGTGGAGATTAGAATCTCATTGCAAGAACAAGAGGCTTATAAATTAAAATTTTAATTATTCATAGCCTAGATCAGGGAAAGAACTGGGAAAAGCTGAGGTCGACAAAAACTAGAGTTTCAGATTAAGATGGAATTTAGTATAGATAAAGTCTTGTGCTTAGGTTAAAAACAAATCAATTGTATAAGTACAAGATGGAGGAGACCTAGCTAGAAATAATGTGAAAAAAAATCTGGGGGTAGATATATCATACACATATATACACACACACAGATATATATACATATATACCCCCATATATATATATGTATGTATATATATACATATATATACACACAAAAAAACACACACATATAAAAAATATAAGTCAACAGTGTAAGAGCCAAAAAGATAAAATGTTAGTCATGGAATGCCGTAATAGGCAAAGTGTCCAGAAAAAATAGAAAAAATGGGTCTATGGTTGGTGTTCTGTCCTGGCCAGATCATATGGAGAATACTGGAATACTGAGCATTTTGTCAGTAAATCAATAAACATTTATTACATGCCTTCTATGTGCTAGACACTATGCTAAGTACTAGTTTAAGAAGGACATGGACAAACTGAATCAACTCCAGAAGTCTGAAAAGCATGCTCTATGAGCATGTACAATTTGGAGAATCAATCAATCAATCAACAAATATTTAAGTGTCCACCATGGGTCAGGTACTGTGCTAAGTACTGAGGGTACAAAAAGAGAAAGAAGATGGTTCCTATCTTCAAAGAGCTTGCAATTTAATGGAAAGAGAAGACAGGGGAGATCTATCTTGAATGCAAGGATGAGGAGAATGCAGTTTATCCCACAGACAATGGATATTTCTGTGAATCAAAATATTGCTCTTTTACAACTGTGCAAGAAGACCACTTTTCTTGCAACAATTTTCCACAAATAGACCTAGAGTGATTGCTCCTTTTCTTTCCTTTCTTGCTCCCCAGCCCCCCCAATTCCTTACCCTACCACAGCTCTCTCAGTTGCATCCAGCAATTTCCTCGTATGCAAATATGAAATTAAAGATTAAAGTTGAATTTTAAATTGGGAGCAAGCATGACTTAGCAAGTGATAATTCAAGAGCCTACAATCGCCAAGTGTTGACTTTTGCCTTCTCCACAATACTTTCTAGAGCAGGATTATTCAGTCCTCCAGGCTAATTTTAACCCGATATTTCCTCTTTATGTTTTAGCCTCAAATCTCTGTTTCTTGGATCTCCCTCTCCTGACATGGTTCAGGGCCTGGAGTTGATCCCATCTCTTCATGCTGAACCTGACGGGTACCATTCAGATGTTATACCTGTCATCCTGCATGACCCTTGGTGCTGCTAGAACCCTTTCTCCCATGGGTTACCCAGGTGCTAATCTAGCCTAATCTCCCAATATAATTTGGGTGGGGCTGCCTGGGTATTGATCTAGCTCTGCCTTCTACCTACCTTAATTTGTCTCTTCTTGGAATTTCTATAGAATTAATGGAAGTTAACCAATCTTATAGATGCTAAGATGTTTTTATTTGCATTTCTCAAATCAATAGTGATAGAATATTTTTTCATATGTCTATAGTTTTAATTTCTTTATCTGAAAACTTCCAGTTCATGTCCTTTGACCATTTGTCAATTGAGAAATGACATGTATTCTTATTAATTTGACTCAGTTCTCTATATATTTGATATATATACTTGCTCTAAAAATTTTTCCCAGTCTTTAGCTTTCTTTCTAATATTGGCAGCATTCATTTTATTTGTGTAAACCCTTTTTAATTTCATGTAATCAGAATTATCAATTTTACTTTCCATGATCTTCTCCATCTCTTGTTTGTTGGCCATAAATCTTTCCCTTTTCCATAGTTCTGACAGGTACATTTTCCTGTATTCCCCTAATTTATTTATGATATTATCTTTTATGTCTAAATCCCTTATCCATTTTGATCTTAATTTGATATATAGTATGAGATGTTGGTCTCTTCCTATTTTCTTCCAAATTGCTTTCTGGTTTCCCAGCAATTTCTGTCAAATGGTAAATTCTTACCCCAAAAGCTTGGATCTCTGGGTTCATCAAACACTAGATTACTACAATCATTTACTGTTGTGTACATCTATTCCACTGATTCACTACTCTATTATTTAGCTAGTATAAGATTGTTTTTTAATAATTACCACTTTATAATATAGTTTGAAATCTCATATTGCTTTCCTTACCAGTTTTTTTCATTGGATTCCCTTGATATTCTTAACCTTTTGTTCTGATTTTTATATGAAATCTGAAATGATTTTCTCTAGCTCTATAAAATAATTATTTGGTAGTTTAATTGGTAGGGTTATAATATAATACATATATAATCTATTATAATTTACATATGCTAATATATTATAATTATAATATATTTATTATTATAATTATAAGTATATAATAGTTATAATAATATATTAACTTGGGTGGAATTGTTATCTTCATTATATTGACCCGGCCTATCCATGAGCAATTAATATTTCTTCACTTGTTTAAATCTGTCTTTATTTGTGTCAAAAGTGTTTTGTAAATTGTGTTCATTTGGTTTCTGGGTTTGCCTTGACATTTTATACTCTCTGCAGTTATTTTCAATGAAATTCCTCTATCTTTGTTGATAATATATATATGTATATATATATGTATACATATATAAATGCTGATGATTTGTATGGGTCTATTTTCAACTAGTTTTTTGGCTGATTCTCCAGGGTTTGCTAAGTATACTATCATATTATCTGCAAAATGTAATAATTTTGTTTTTTCATTGCCTGCTTTTATTCCTCCAATTTATTTTTCTTGTTTCACTGCTATAGTTAGCATTTCTCATAAAATACTGAAAAATGGGTAGGTGAAAATGGACAGTTATCTTGGTCTTACTGGGAAGGTTTCAAGTTTATTCCCATTACAGATAATGTTTGCTCTTGGTTTTAAATAAATAGTTATTTATCACTTTAAGACAGGCTCCTTTATTCCTATGCTTTCTAGTTTTGTAGAGTGTTTTGTGTATGTGTTTTGTTTTGTCTTGTTTTTTAATACGAATGGGTATTATATATTCTACGTCTATTGAGATAATCATGATTTCCATTGTTTTTATCATTTATATAGTCATTTAATAAGTCCTAATATTGAACTAACTCTGCGTTTCTGGCATGATACCACCTGTCATAATGTATAATCATTTTCATCTATGGCTGTAATTTCCTTGATGGTATTTTATTTAAAACTTTTACATTGATATTCATTAGGGAAACTGGTCTATAGTTTTCTCTCTCTGTTTTTGATTTCTCTGGTTTAGGTATCAAAACCATATTTATGTCATAAAAGGAACTTTATAGGACTCCTTTTTTACCTATTTTTTCAAATAGTTTATATAGTATTGGGATTAATTCTTAAATATTTGGTACAATTCACTTGCAAATCTATCTAGTTCTGAGGATTTTTTCCTTAGGTACTTCATTTACAATTTATTCAATTTCTTTTTTTAAGGTAAGTTTATTTAAGTATTCTATTTCCTCTTCTGTTAACTGAACAGTTTTTATTTTTGTAAACATTCATCCATTTCACTTAGGAAAGCAACCAACTTTTATCAGGTATATTTTATTTGGAAGCAGTAGTACTTGTATCAATTATGTTTTAAACACTTATGGAATGTGTTTAAAAGCAGTAAATTTTTATCATAGGTGTTTGTGGCTTCACTTGAGACACTTAGAAAAACGATGAGGGCAGCAAACAAAGCAAGAGATGAATGATGTATTTGGATTGCAGTCACTGAAAAAACAAAGACATAAATGGATCTCTAGAAAGCATAGATACTTCTGTGACTCAGCATATAGAAGGCCATGTTGTTTATTGATGATCCACTGAGCTATATCTCTCCTAATTTGCCACCCAGGTTCAATGAAAAAATACTTGGGTCAACGCATACAATCATTGGCTCAAAGATGCAGAGGAGGAGGGGTTTTATAATGAGGGCCAGGGCCTCTACATTATACATTACTTTAGTTTTCCTATTTTTGTTCCCTTTAATATTTTATTTTCCCCCCAATTGCATGAAAAAACAATTTTAACATGTTTTTCTCCAGATTCTCTTTCAACTCCAACCTGAGATAATACACCTTTATTCAAGCAGAGGCAGCCCAGAATTCACAGTATACATTGAGGTACAAATAGGTGTTTCACAGCTGTCAACAATTTAGGCATACCTTGTCCATTTTTGCTTGAAAATTCTTTACTTATATTTATTCAGAGGTACATATACCCTAATTAAAGGTGTACTGTGAAAAGACCTAGTGTTCAAGGAAGATAATCTTGATGACTTTGTTGTTATCACCAGATGTTACACATAATATATAGATGTTTACTGACTTCAACTATCCAAGCTATATAAAGAATTCCTCAAAAATTTTAAGATTAGAGCCATTTCCCATTGGAAAAGTGGCTAGAAGATACGACTAAATAGTTCTCAAAAGAACTATCCACAATTAAATGAGGAAATACTCCAAACACTAATAAGAGGAATCCAAATCTAAACTTTTCCAGAGTTTCATGTCATCCACAACAAACTCAAAAATGACAAATAATAGATATGAATGTTGGATTCCATAGTCCCATATTGGAGGGACTATGGAAAACATGCACAGTAATACACTGCTGACAGAGCTGTGAATTAGTATAAGCATTTGGGAATAATTTGAAATTAGGATAAAGGTTATATAAATAACCATTTTTTCTGACCCAGGGATATTACTTTTAAGCATATAGTCTAAGGAGGAAAAAGACAGAAAGAAATGCTATATGTATACAAAAATACTCATAGTAATGATTTTTTGCAGTAGCAAAGAACTGGAAATAAAGCAGTATCTGTCACTCTGGGAAATAGCCAAACTCAGGGATAATGATTATACATGAATCTAGTGAAATGTGATATTAATAATAGATATAAGGAAATAATGGTAGAATGTGAAAACTTTTATGAACTAATGGGTTGACTGAACTGAACTAAAAGCAAAGTAAATAGAACCATGAAAACATATGTGCAATAGCTAAAATGCTACATGTGTAAATGGAAAGGACAAAATTCCAAATGGAATGCTATATAATTAAAATAATTAAGCTTACCCTTGGAAGAGTTGAGAAAAAGAAACTCACTCCTATGAGTATGGGAAATTGCACATATAAAAATCACTTGGCTGCTGTGTTTGTTAAGAACTTAAGAAGGGCTTAACTGCCCTTCTCCCCTAGCCCCTTTCTTTTTTCTTCTTTATTACATAAAATGGCTCCCTGGGGAAGCAAGGGGGAGGAATATATTTGGAAGTAAGGGAAAGAAAAGCAAAAGACAATGAATTTCTTAAAACTAACTTTGAGATAGAAGATACTAAAATCCCCAAACTGCTCTCCAAGCAGTTGGAACAATATCATGTAGCAGAACATATTCACATACATAATACAGAATCTCAAGAAAAATAACCATAACTTGTTCATTTGCTTTTCTTCCCTACTATGTAATTTTATTTCAAAAACATCTTTATTCCAAAATTGGCATAAACTAGTTGGAGAAATTCAGTATTCCAGAATAATATACTGGTCCATCCCTCTAGTTCATTTTATCCATATTCCTCATTTGTATTCCTTTACTAGTCTTTCCATTGCCCAGCTCTCTCATACTTGTGCCTGTCACTTTAGTGCCTTCATCCAATACATTGCTGGGGGATATCGTAGGCTTAAAGTAGGTGCACTTACACAGTTACTGCCCATTAGGAATCAGAGAAAAGCCAAGGAAATGTGTTTTACTTACACGACAAGAAAGGAGAGAGTGGGAAGGCCCACCATGTATTTGTTTCCTTATTAATTATTCCTAATTAATACTATGAAGTTATCCTTGCTCTGATTGGAAAATGAATGTGCAATGTAGATCTTTACTATCTTCACCTGTTTTCATAAGTGAGGAAAGAAATGGAAACTTGAAGAACAGCAGCAAGAAATCACCACAGGCCATATTTACTCCAACCTAAAATAAAAATGGTCTGATAAGCTTGCTACCACCTAACCCTGACATCAGTCTTAGGTATGAATATTTTCAGTTTTTTTCACTGAGAAAAATACAAAGGTAATCATCAGAGGATATTATCCAGTTTTTCTTTAGGGTCAGAAAAAGAGAAAGGAATAAATGAAATCTAGTTTTTTAAGAGGTAAATGGGGGAGAGTAATGTTGGACTATAGACTTGTGGAAGGAGATAGATCTTTTCTTTATTCTATTCTGCAGTCTTCCACTGATTAAAGAACTACCAGCTTAGAATAAATTCTTATCCTTTGCCTCTCTAAAGAAGCACCAGCAATAGATTTCCCCTACCTATAAAAGCAATCAACCATCACTTTTTAGTGGCACCAGTTAGTTTATAATTAAAAAGATTCTGAATTCAATATGTTTTCTTTTGGCTAACAAGTGCTTTAATGATTCACTCCTTTCCCCCCACCCTTTTTTTTAAGACTTGGATAACTCCAAAATTACACAAGTGACACTAAGTTAATACTACATAAAACAAAGTGATCTTTCATATTAGTATATTTCTCATCTAAAAACATTCTCCTTTGGCACCTGGTTTTGACTTTTCAGTAACACTTCAAAGATTGATTCTTTTTCCTTTCACAAGCCGTGCTCGAATCTTCCAAATATCCTAAAAATAATTCCAAACAGAAAGAGTTTAAGTTCTTGAATAGCTGTCCTGGTTAGTAAATAAAATAAATTCTAAATTGGTCAAGAACCAAAAAAGGAACTTAAGGTTCATCTAGTCCAAATGCTCAGTTGGACTGGGACTAAGAAAAATGAAATAATATGCTCCAGGCCATAGAGGTAGTAAGTGTACAAAGTGGCAAGTCCTCTAACTCTAAACCCAGAAATCTTTTCACTGGATCACAACCAAGGAAGCATAAGCAGACACTGTAAAGAACCATACAGGATCAAAGAGAAAGAGAAGATAGTAAAAGCAAGGGAGGGATAATTAATAGAAAGAGGGATAGAGGGATTGAAGGTTCTAGTGAGGATGAAGAATGGTTTTAGGAAAACAAAGGCAGGCAGTTGGAATGATAGGGGCTTCTGATGAGAGAGAGAAAGTTCAGAGTTTTTGATTGTGGAGGGAGCACAGCCATGAGTGAATATGAGATCAATGGTACAACCGTCCCTGAAAGTGAAGTGAGGGTATAGGACAGAGAAATTGAGGGGGCTGCTGAATTAGAAGGCCAGAGTGTTGGTTATTGAAATCCCCAAGTTTAAAGGCAAGGGCTGGAATGGAGAAGAGTCTGTGAATCAGATAATGAATTTCTGGAGAAAGGAGGGAGGCTCTTGATAACTATAGCAAAGATTGAGATGGGGTGACAAGTAAATGGAATAAATCTCAAAGTAAGGATACAGCTGAGCAAAGGCAATAAAGAGATCTAAAAATAGAAGTGAGGAGTAAAGAATTTGTCTTTTCTTCTTCCTATCCTCTAGGTTGTAATAACAGAAGGCACACACAATATTTGGAAGGATTTCAGTGGCACAGTAAATATATTACTAAACTTGAAATCAGGAAAACCTTAGTATAAATCCTTCTTGGAATACGTAACCAAATTGTGATCTTGGGCAATCCATTTAAACTGTCTCAGTTTCAGTTTCATCATCTCTGAAATAAGGCAATAATAAAACTTATCCACATTTGTTGCAAAGGTCAACTGAGGTAATATATGAGCTTAAAGGGATAGATAAAATGCTAAAGAGGGTGGTCAGATATGCAATATATTTTGTAATGAGCCAAGTTTCCATTAATGCTACAAGATGAGAGAAATATGAGCAGAAAAAAAATCTAGAAAGCAGAATGGATCAAAAAAGAATCCTATAATATGTTGTATACAAGAAACATATTTGAAACAACAACACACAGAGTAAAAGTAAGGGACTAGAGCAGAATCTTATGTTTCAGCTAAAGCAAGAAAAGCAGGGTTAACAATCATAGTCTCAGACAAAACAAAAGCAAAAATAGACCCAATTAAAAAGCGATAAGGAAGGAAACTATATCTTGCTGAAGGGAAGTTTACTAATGATTGAATGAAGGTTCCAGAGATCATAATGAAAAGCATAAGACAGCTGAAAAGAGACTTGGGGGGAGTCTCAAGGCAGAGGTAGATAGGAGGGAGAAAAATAGAAATTAGGTGAAATAACCTTTCAGAGGGCAATTAGATCCACAGGTTGGGGACAGGGAATAAACCTGTAATGTCATTGGTACAGGTAACTGTACCAGGTACCAGGTACAGGTAACTCCCAGATGAGCAAACTCCCTCTATCAAAGCAAGTCAATATCTTTTCTGCAACGGTCTTAGTTAGTTACCTAGAATATTGAAAAGCTAAGGGACTTGCCTGAACTTATGCAACCAGAACTAGGCAGAATTGTGATCTTCACCTAGTATACTATGCAGCCATTTCCATGAGAACGGTGTTAAAAATTACACCAAGAGGGGCAGCTAGGTGGCGCAGTGGTTAGAGCACCAGCCCTGAAGTCAGGAAGACCTGAGTTCAAATCTGGTCTCAGACACTTCCTAGCTGTGTGACCCTGGGCAAGTCACTTAACCCCAATTGCCTCAGCAAAAAAAAAAAAAAAAAAATTACACCAAGAAAATCACTTAATATAATGCTTTTTCTGTCATTACAATTAAATTTGGCATTAGGATATATTAACAATGTTACTGTCAAAGGACAGGGTAACAATACAGAGTCTACCTATGTCTAAATTAAATACCATCAGGAATTATATTTATTTTTAAGGAAAGAGAGAAAAAAATAATACTTCATTTTTTCATTTGATATAGGCTTACCTTTAATTGGACTTTGAGGACACCAAACTTTTTTTCTGCTATCCCTTGGAGTTCCTTCTCAATGTTTTCTTGACTAGTGCTCTTTACATCAGTGTAGAAGCAATCAGAACTGGCATAGTGACAGGAAATTGCCTGTATACATTGGGTCAATTAATATGAAAGAAATCCAATTATCACTAGCCCTGAAGAGCAATAAATGAATTATACAACTGAGCACTTAACTTCGATCTTAGATGATGTTTATATCATTCAACAAGAGCTCTATGATTTAGCCTGCCCAGCAGGGTAATTCTAAAAGTACAAGTAGTTTTTATCTAAGTCATTCATTTCCCCAAAAGAACTCGAAAGGGTTGGCTAACTTGCCACAAATTGGTTATTCTTAACATTTTTCATTGTCTGAGTGTTTTTAATCTTGAAAAGATTCCTCAATCTTCCTAAAACATTTACCAGAAGAATATGTGCTCTTTGAAGCAGAAATTGTTTTGCTTTTGTCTTTGGATTCCCAAATACCAAGCACAGTGTCTGTTCAATGTAGGTGTTTGATATGTATTTGTTTTATTTTTGAATTATGGCTTATTGCAGTAAGAAGAATGCTATTTCTGTAGTCAGAGGCCCAGGGCTGAATGCCATCTCTACCATCTACCACCTGGGTAACTTTGGGAAAACCACAACTGATTGGGTCTCTGTTTCTTCATCAGCAAAATGAGGAGTTTTGGTCTTGATAGACTCTACTCTCCTTTCATTTCCAAAATTATGATCCTATTACCCTCTTAGTCATAGAAGTTTTCTCACTGAGTTATAATGGATTATTTATTTAAATGGTAATAGGGTAATATAATCAATAAATAGTATAATCAAGATGCTCTATTAGAAAATAATAAACATAGGGGCAGCTAGGTGGTACAGTGGATAGGGCACCAGCCCTTAAGTCAGGAAGACCTCAGTTCAAATTTAGTCTCAGATATGTAACACTTCCTAGCTGTGTAACCCTGGGCAAGTCACTTAACCCCAATTGCCTCAGCAAAAAAAAAGAAAGAAAGAAAGAAAGAAAAAATAATAAACATGCCATCAGATTAAAGGAATACTTAAAGCTCTGTTACAATCAACACATACTTAATGACTATTATATTGCTTCTTTCTGACAGCAATAAATACAAATTTAGAACTGTTGCCTGCACCTAGAAAATGAGTATAAGAATCTGGATCCAAGTGGTTACAATTAAAATAGAACATAATAAGAATTTTTGTAGCGTGGTGAGAGTAATCACAATCTTCAGGATGAACTTCCTCCTTGCTAGAAATGCTTCAGAGACCTACAGTGAGAATTATTCATGCAACTTTAGGAAGTGGCTGACATTAAAAATACATTTTTTTCCAATGGTAAAGATAGTAAAGTCCTGCTCTGATACCTCACTATGGCAAAGAAGTGACCCTAGAGTTTTTGAAGTTCATGTCAGCAGAGTGCAAGGTAGAAAATTTTCAAATAAGGAGCCAGGCAGAGGTTGGTTGAGGAACAGTCTAGAGCTAAGCTCAGAGAAGATCATTGCCACAAAATGGCCCAGGAGTGAATTAAGTGAAAAATTAGGTGATGAATTCTTTTTGACCAAGGAAAATCAAAAACCACCTACTAAGGGAGAGAAGAGTTGCTCTCTTTTGTCTTTAGCTCTGTGTGCTGAAGCTGCCTAAGTCAAGGAATCAATCAGCAAGTATTTATTAAGTATAAATGTGCAGGAGCTGTTTTTTGCCTTTTTTTTTTTTTTGGTATCCCTAACCTTAGCACAGCACCTAGCACAAAGTATCTACTTCAGAAATGCCTACTGATTGGCTGACCAACTTAGGTACTGGGAATATAAAATATATTCATAAGCAGCTTATAGTCCAATAGGAGAGACCACAAGAAGGATGTATATAGGATGTTCCAAAAGTCCTAGTACAGTTTTAAGACCTGTATTAAGACTTTTCAGATGTCCTGTGTTAGTGTATGTATGTATGTATGTATGTATGTATGTATGTGTGTATATATACATATGTATATTGACATATTTATATATATATGAAATTTACAAAAATAAATTCAGTACATATTAAAGAAAATAAATTCAAATTAGGCAAATACAAAGTAGTTTGAGAGAGGACAGAAGCAGTTGAGAGAAGGGGTGTTCAGAGAAAGCTTCATGTTTGCTCTACCTCTTAAAGGAAGAGGGATTCTATGGGCAAAGGTGAAAGAGTAGAATAATCCACACAAAGGCAAAGATGGGAAATGGGATGTTATATTTGAGGAGCAGAGAGAAGGCTACCTGAACTAGATCACTGAGTGTAGAAGAGGCTGCAATGTCTTATAAAAATTCCAGATTATGTTATTATATTTTGATGCTGATGTCATGTATTGTTTGCAGTAGATACTAAATATTAAGTGCAAAATAAAAAATAAGCTTTAATTTGAATAAATTAATGCCTAGCAATCAATGTGAGATCTGTATGAATCAGTTCTTTATTGATAAATGTAAGGGAATACGCTTCCTTGTTAATAAAATAAACTAAAATCTTCACTTATTGATATCTTGTAATTATAATCAGACTTTATATAGTCTTGGAATGGTCTTTTAAAATTTGCTTTATAACCTTTTTGTAGTTGGGAGGGAAATTATTGTTTGTTACCTTCCGGAACCCTTCAGTTCTGTTTCTCCCAGATCCATGAATTAGCAGAGGATGGAAAAAAACAGTGTCTCCCTTCTCCATCAACAGGTGAATCCTGGGTTGGTTTTTATCATAGTCTTGGATACCATGGAACATAATATTAACTCCTCCCTAGAATATAAAACAAACCATATTTTAGACTTAGAAGAAGTAAAATAAATCAACTCAATGACTTGGAATGAGAAAAAAATAGTCCTCTAATGTCTTTATCCAAATTTCAAAATACAGAATAACCCTTTGGGTCAAAAAAGTCCTTTCTCTTGTCATGCCTTTCCAAAGAAAAATACAAGGAAAAATTCTATTAACCTTTTTTAACTCTATTTTTGCATGCTCTCAGTAGTCAGACCTACCTCCCATTTAGGATAGTCATGTGGTTTCAAGGTGCCCTTGTGAGTGCCAGGTAACACAACCAGGCAGCCGTTGTTTCTATCAATATGTTCCATAGCAGTCCAAGCACAGACAATGGAATTGGGAGGTCTGAATGAGAAGTAGTGCAGGTCCTGATGCAAGGGATGGCGAGAAGTCTTCTTACCTGAAATGGAATCCAACCCATCTATTAGAAGCCCTAATCTCAACAATTTCCACTCCTATTATAAGGAAACATAATCTGTACTTGTAGAAATATGTATAGAAGAATTGCACATGTTTAACAAATATTGGATCACTTGCCATCTAGGGGAGAGGGTAAAGGGAAGGGAAGGAAAAAATTAGAACACAAGGTTTTATAAGGGTAAATGTTGAAAATTATCCATGTATGTATTTTTAAAATAAAAAGCTTTAATTTTTTAGAAAAAGTAAATATAACCATGGGAATAACAGTTCAGAAAATTAAGTATTCCAAGGGACTTTTAGTGAGACTTGATTTCAAATACCAGTTATTTCAGCAAGATGCTGAATAGGAAAATGTGGAAAATTTAATGCACCATCAGATTTCAAGGGGAGGCACAGAAGTTGTTATCAGTAATATCATACACTTCGATTTCATACATAAATCCCACCGAACCTGCCTCTGGAGTCAGCAAAGCTGACCTCATGCCCTTGGCTAAAGTTTATCCACAGGCTTGGGTCTTTTCCTTCTTGGGATACCCAATGTCCTTGGATAGCCCCTGCAGTGAGGATTGGCCTGGTTACTTATAACTCTGAGCCACCTTTTCAGAGGGTAAGTTATTAATAGCAGTGGAATATGATCTATTCTTCTACTTTTGACCTACTCTAATGCCTCATTATAGTGTAGAGATGCCTGGGTTCTAAAAAAGTGACATTAATGGAATACAAGTTCTGACAAATATTATCAGAACAAGAAAGGCTTTGAATATGGATCTAGGGAGGTCCTCTGGACCTAGTGTCTGGGAACCAGCCTAATTAGGATTACAGAGCCTACAGTTCAGGACACAGTTTTGTCCTGTTAAGCCACAGGACGGATTTGGGGTTGCAACAATTCTTTTGTAGACCTATGAAGATATATAAATGTGATCTTGTCTTGGGGTGGAGGCAGCTTCTATCCCATGAAATCATGGATCAAATAAGTGAGCTCTAGTACTTCCAGTCCTATGAATTCTAAGGAAGTAATAACAGCCATGGACAAATATCTCAGACTATCACATTTTGATTTTGTAATTATGTAAGTCATAAAAAATTGTATTTAAAAGAACACACATATACCTTAAATTTATGTTTGTTAGACTGATTGCTTCAATGTGTGTGGGTTGGGATGCTGATTTTACCACAATTTTTACAATACAACCAGTATATCTTTCCTGATCCCCATTGCACAGGTCTCACACCAAACAGCCCCTACTATAAATAAAAATTCTTTACCAGAATCTGGAGGCTTGTTTATCAGCATTGTATGCATAGCCATGATATTGGGTCCAGTGAAGCACTCAACATATTTAACAATCTAAAGTAGGGGAGAAAAAAGCTCATGAGAAAGCTTAGAAGCATAGAGCACATAATTAAATTTCAACTTTCTACATTAAATTCAAAATAATCTATGTTCCTATAGTGTTTTATGGTTCCTCACAGCAGACCAGTGAGGTAAATTCTATTGTTATTCCCTCTTTGCAGAAGAAGAAACTAAGTCTCAGAGAATTTAAATGACTTAGGATCATAGATTTAGATTTGATAAGAACCTTAGAAGCCATAGAGTTCAATTTCCTAATCTGATAAATGAGAAAAATAAGAGAAGTTATGTGATTTGTCCATGTTCACATAGCTAGTAAGTGTTTAAGTGAGTTTAGTTTAGGTATTCCTGACTCTAAACTGAGTTATCTCTCCAGGTCACAAAGTTCATAAATGAATGAAGTAGGTTTCAAGCCTTCCACACAAAAGATTCCTCCCAAAATGTCTTTTTGACTCTAGAATATATTTTTTTGTTTCTCTGATCAATTAGAGGTGATAAAAGCAAGACTTCAAAAAAGAATTCAGAGGTGAAATAGAGTAGGCAAGAGGGAACAAAGATTTTTACTTTATTTTTAAATAAATTTTTATTCACATCTTTTGTTTTTATATCACCTATATTTCCCACTGAATTCGTATTGCTACTTCATTCTAGAGACCAATCCCTTGTAATAAAGTACAGAGGATGAAAAAAATTGCATAAAATGAACTAAATATTATAGTAAGAAAGCCTGACATGATCCACAGTATATCATATCCACAATATCCCACTTCTGCAGAAAAGGGGAGAATTATCATCTCATCTCTATTTTTTTAGGACCAAACTCAACCATTCTAATTAAATAGTGAATATATAATTGTTATTCATTCATGTCCAACTCTGTGACCCCATTTAGGGTTTTTTTGGTAGAGATAATGAAATGGTTTGCCATTTCCTTCTTTAGCTTATTTTTACATTTGAGAAATCGAGGCAAACAGGGTTAAGTGATTTGCCCAGCCACAGACAGTAAGTTGGTGACAGTAAATTAGTAAGTAAATATGAACTCAAGAAGATGAGTCTTCTTGATTTTAAACCTTTCACTCTATCCACTGTGCTACCTACATGCCCTGAATATAGAATCACATGACACAGAATTAAATAATGATGACAATATCCATTTCAATTGTTTTGTTGCTATGGCATAATTCAAGTATCAACTGAACAATTAGTACATCATCATAATAATAATGTATAATTACTTGTTGATTGTTTCATTCACATTTTTGGTAATATTATGCATGTTATTTTTCCAGTTCTTTTTATTTTACTTTTGACCAGTTGTATTTTTACTTTTCAAGGTTCTTTTTGGGCTGGTTACATAAGATGGTGACTGCACAAAACAAGGACCTTTCTTTAAAGCCATTTTAGTAACAAGCCAGAATAGAACAATTACTGTTGTCATTCTTTTCCTAGATTTGGCTTTGTATCATCAGGAATGTCTCCAGTTATTTTAAAGCCTATTTTAAAGCCTATGAAATTCTAAACACAAATTGATTTTAGTCTGCCAATATAAGAGGAGAGAAGGAGGGCAGGAAAGGAGGGAAGAGTTACAATTGTCTGATTAAAAAAAAAAGAATATAGTTCTGAGTAACTAATAAAGCATCAGGGTTACACAACTCTGCTATGTGTGTCAGAGCTTAGATCTATGTTGCTTTGTTCTTCACCACAGATGAAGATTTTTTTAGGCTACCATTAATTATTATTATGACAATTTAATGCATTTCTTAGAATCCCATTTCTTTAAAACTCAGCTCAAATGCCATCTGCTGTAAGAGGCCCTTCCTTCAGTCTTTCCCTTGCTATGGCTATTATCTCCTTCCATACTTACCTCACATATACTTGTAGATGTACATTTTGTCTCCCCAATAGTCTCCTTGAGTGGAAGAACTGTTTCTTCTTGTGTATGTGTGTGAATCCTTAGCCAAACACAGTGTGTGATATATAGTATGTATCTACCAATTACTTATTGAGTGATGGGTAATGTGATTTTATAATCACTTTCCCGACAACAGTTCTATTATATAGGTAAAAATAAATATTATTCTCATTTTATAGATGGGGAGATTCAGGCTAACAAAGGCTTAGTGATTTGTCCATGTTCATTCTGGCTTTAATTCACAGGCAGATCTCCTAATGGAAATGAGAAAGGCTCAAAATATAGAATGAGCCATATTTTTTTTGGATATGCCCATTGAAGGAATCTGTTTTGTAAGATTATGTATATTTGTCACAAGGATTTGGTTTTTCTCTTTTAGATGAGGGTAGAGGCATGAGAGAAAATAAATGCTTATTAATTATTTAAAATGCATGGCAAATGTTAAGCTAATTATGCTTGCTCAAGCTAAACCAAATCTTCTTTCTCTCCTCTGGGGACAGTATTCAAAAAGTTAGGTAAGTCCCTAACTCAATAATAAAACCTAGGCTTTTAGTGTTTTAAAGTTTACAAAATGGGGCAGCTAGAAAGCTGACCCTGAAGCCAGGAGGACCTGAGTTCAAATCCAGCCTCTTAACACTTAACACTTCCTAGCTGTGTGACCCTGAACAAGTCACTTAACCCCAATTGCCTCAGCAAAAAAATAAAAAAATAAAGTTTACAAAACACTTTTTTTTTCTACTCCATTCCTGTGAGAAAGTACTATTTCCTCCATTTTACAGAAAAAGAAAACAAGGCTCAGGGAGGTTGAGCACAAATCTAAGAAGTGTGACAGCTTACCAGTATACTTCCCACAATACCACACTAGTCCTCAACTTAACATGAGTAAAAAAATCTCTATTTTCCTCTCCCAAGGAACATTCTCCCAGCACCAGTGAAGTCTAGGGTTATAGATATAAAGGAGTTCAGAGCCAGGAAAGGATAATAGATCACAAAAGTTGTAAGCAACACAACTGTCATTTAAAAAATAAAGTCTGTGTTTTGTTTGGTTAGTTTTTTTTTTTAAAATAAAAATAAAACAAGGCAAAGTTTTTAACCTGAGGCAGAGTGCAGTAGTGGAAGAGTTCTTCATCATTTTGAAAATTCTGGATTTTTGTAGTTACTTTCTCACTTAGAGAAAGGACTGATTTTGTAATGGTCACATCCTTCATGATATCTAATCCTGGGCATTCCACTTCCTTTCTGCAGATCCTTTCAAACTGATTTCTGGATAAATCAAATTGAAGAAGCCATCAGCCTCTGGGACACCACCAAATTGACATCTTTTTTTAATAATATCTTTTTATTTTCAAAATATATGCAAAGATAGTTTTCAACATTCACCCTTGCAAAACCTTGTGTTCCAAATTTTTCTTCTTCCTTTCCCCTCACCCTCTCCCCTAAATAGCAAGTGATCCAATATAGGTTAAACATGTGCAATTCTTCTAAACATATTTCTACATTTATCATGCTACTACGCAAGAAAAATCAGATCAAAAAGGAAAAAAATTAGAAGAAAACAAAAAACAAACAAGCAACAAAAAAGGTGAAAATACTATATTGTGATCCACACTCAGTTCCCACAGTCCTCTCTGTCTGGAGGTAGATGGCTCTCTCCATCACAAACCTATTGGAACTGGCCTGAATCATCTCAGTGTTGACAAGAGCCACGTCCATAAGAATTGATTATCGCATAATCTTGTTGCCATGTATAATGTTTTCTTGGTTCTTCACTTAGCATCAGTTCATATAAATCTCTCCAGGACTTTCTGAAATCATTCTGCTGATCATTTCTTATAAAGCAATAATTAGAACTGACATCTTAACAGCACGACACTGCATACTGATAGCATCCACTCAAAGATGCCCTCTAACCGCTGCGTTCATGAAGTTTTCAAGGAGCTTTCACAGGTCTTTTCATCTACAGCTTATCTATATCCAGCCCCCAAACAGAAATGGTACCAAGATTGGAAAAGAAAATTACTTTGCTGCCCCCGCTACCACACTCATTTAACAGAATCAGAGCTGAAATTCACCACCAGAGCCATAATTCCCGAAGACACTGGTGGTAAAGTATCTACAGGGTTGTTACTGAGAGATCTCCTCCCAGGAAATGCTTAAATCCTGAGCAATAAAGAAGCCTCAGAAAGCCCAGACAAACTAATATTAGTAATCTTCATTCCCTTTGTGCCATATTATTTTAAACAAAATAATAAAATAGCTATACTATACCTGTAGCGTTGAATATCTGCATCAGACACCAGATTTTTTATGAGCAGGAAACCATTGTCCTCATAAAATTGCCTCTGTTCTAGGGTTAAGACATTATTATCCAGTGTGTACCTATGAGGAAAGGGAGAGGGAGAGAAGAAGTGGTGAGAAGAAGAGGTCATAAGAGAATAGGGAGAGAAAGGGAGAAAAGAACATTAAGAATTTTGAAGTTGATATATTTTCATTTTGACTAGATGTGAATTATGGGACCGCATTAAAATGCACTCCATGAATATCAAGGGATTCCCTTTTAAAAAGGAACTTAAGAAGGACAGAATAAAAATGTTGCTCAGTATACTAATATAATCAAGACACAGACTAATTTCAATATTATATTCATCAATCCTGATAGAGTTGCCACATTGCATAGTTTGTGACATGTTCTCTTCCTTTTGAATTATAAGCCATTTTTTTGGCAAATGAATTGAAACCTATTTTTCTAAAAGAGCTGCCAGACTACCATATCAATTAAAATGTGTTTCATGATTTGAGATTATATATATCAGGCAAGGAACTACTTAGTTCTCCAGAATTAACTAATACAAATATTGCAATTTTGAACACAGAATTATTTTTAAAAATTAACTGACACAGCACTTACTGGAATTTTGGAAGATGGAAACTGGAAGGCACAACAGCATCTGAAGTCAGAGAAGCTGTCTAATACACAGGTGAAGTTAAATAAAATAATCCATAAAGGCAAAACCTTTCCCATTAACAACATATGCATTTACTTTATCTTTAGAAATGGAAGGGCCTGGGGGCAGCTAGGTGGTGCAGTGGTTAGAGCACCAGCCCTGAAGTCAGGAGGGCCTGAGTTCAAATCTGGTCTCAGACACTTCCTAGCTGTGTGACCCTGGGCAAGTCACTTAACCCCAATTGCCTCAGCAAAAAAAAAAAAAAAAATAGAAGGGCCTAACAGTCCAGCGATCTTAACCTTTTTTGTGTCATAGTCCTTTATGGCAGTTTGCCAAGTCTATGGACTTTGTCCCAGAATAAAGTTTTTTAAATGCATAAAATAGAATACATAGGACTATAAAGGAAACTAATGATACAAAGGTACATACAGTTAGCAAAATATTTTTTAAAACAAGTTCATGAATGCCATATAAAGAACCTTTGATTTCTAGCCCATACTGTTTGTTTAACTGATGAAAACACTATGACCAAAGAAATGTGAACTGAATAAGACTGTCACACAGAGAGTTCAAAAAAGATCTTCCAGCCTCCAAGTATACCATATTCATTTCCCTATATTATAACTGTCTCTTCAGTCTGGCCGTTGGTGGAACACAGAAAAATTGTTTCTAGTATACATTATCTAATCTGCTTTTGAATAACCTGAAGAATATAATATCCTTCCCAAAGTTCTAAATGTTTGACTTACACATGAGAAAATATTAACACTCTCCAAATTTGGTATTCAATTAAGTAAGAGTCTAGAGCAAAAACTGGAAATAATTAAGGTCTGAAAAAATAAACAAGAAAAAAATAAAACACTGAATTTCAGAACACGAGCTAGCTGGGAGGGAGTCATCAGTTAACAAGGTTCTATTTCCAGCTTTAAGACTGAAACTAAATAACTTCCTAAGTTCTTATCTGCATTTCAGATAATTCAATTTAATCATTTGTTATGTGCCTACTACTGTGTTCAAGGCACTGTGCTGAGTACTGGAGATAACTAGAGATGTGATTTGTGCATTGCTCAGCTATAAAAGTAGGTTAAAGTTAGATTGCATAGTTTTGAATACCAGGATTAGGAGATGATACATTATTTGGCAGATAAAAGGGAGCCACTTTGAGTAAGGGAAGTGAAGTCTCATGCTGGTGAATCAGGAAGATGCCTGGATAGTAATGTGAAGATTAGAGGGAAGGAGGAAGCCTGGAAACACAAAGGGTACATAGAAAGTTATTCTGGTCAGGAAGAGATGGGCTCCTGAATTAAGAAGAATGCAGTGAGAGTGTAAAAGAGGAGGTAACATGATAGGTTGTAGATGATTTTTAATGTAGTGCGAAGGAAAGAATAGAGTCAATAATGGCTATAGAGTTACAAAATGGGGTGAGCAAGAAGACAACATAATTTTCAACAGAAATAGAGAAATTATATAGGAACTGATCCTAAGTGAAATGAGCAGAACCAGGAGATCATTATACATGGCAACAACAATACTATATGATGATCGATTCTGATGGACATGGCTCTCTTCAACAATGAAATGTTTCAAACCAGTTCCAATTGTTCAGTGAAGAAAGCCATATATACCCAGAGAGAGGGATGTGAAATGTGGACCACAACATAACATTTTCATGCTCTCTCTTGATGTTTGCTTGCATTATGTTTCCTTTCTCTGATTTTTTTTTCTTGTAGATACGATTTTTCTTATACAACAATGATAAATGTGGAAATATGTATACATATATTCAAT
>JAJPUD010000965.1:434236-465157 GCA_023553655.1 Myrmecobius fasciatus
ATATATGGCTTTCTTCACTGAACAATTGGAACTGGTTTGAAACATTTCATTGTTGAAGAGAGCCATATATACCCAGAGAGAGGGATGTGAAATGTGGACCACAACATAACATTTTCATGCTCTCTCTTGATGTTTGCTTGCATTATGTTTCCTTTCTCTGATTTTTTTTTCTTGTAGATACGATTTTTCTTATACAACAATGATAAATGTGGAAATATGTATACATATATTCAATTTGTCAAGTATTTTAACATAATTAACATAGTGGATTTCTTGCCATCTAGGGGAGGAAGTGGGGACTGGGGGGAAAATTCGTAACAGAAAACTTTGTAAGGGTCAATGTTGAAAAACTACCCATGCATATATTTTGCAAATTAAAAAACTTTAATTAAAAAAAAGAAAAGAAATAGAGAAGTTAGACAGGTTTCAAGTAGTAGATGAAGACTTTAGCTCTGAACAAGGTCAAGGTGAGATGGCAGCAGGACAGTCTGAAAGTAATATGCAACTGGAATTCTGGGAAGGCTTGGATGGAAGTATAAATTTGGTAGTTGTCCAAGGACAGTTGAGATCAGCATGCTACAATGGAAAGGGCATTGACTTCAAAGTTAGAAAAGCTGCTTCTGAGGACCATTGCCTTCATGACCTTAAGCAAGCAATGTAATCATCTCGGGCCAAAGTTCGTCACTGTAAACTATAGGCTTCAGTAGCTGAGGTCCCTTTCACTTCTGGATCTATGAATTTAGGAGTGAGAATAGAACTAAAAACAAAAATTGGGGAATGGATATATATGTTGAAGAAGTAGAAAAATGAAGAGCTATTAAAACATAGAGAGGGAAGGAGGTAAAGTAAACCAGAACAGGAAAGCAAAGTTCAAGATATGCAATATAGAAGAAAGCAGTGACTAAGCAGTCAGGAGACCTAACCTCTCTATTTTTCACTTCTGCCATTAATTGTTATATAACTCTGGGCACGTCATTCTGCAAAATGAGGCAATTGTTCTGAATCTGAGGGAAAAATTTTTTTTAGCTTTTTATTTTCAAAATATATACAAGATAGTTTTCAACATTCACCCTTGCAAAACCTTGTGTTCCATTTTTTTTCTCCCTCCCTTCCCCTAGATAGCAAGTAATCCAATATATGTTAAATGGGTGCAATTCTTCTATATATATTTCTACAATTATTGTGCTGCACACAAAAAATCAGATCAAAAAGGGAAAAAATGAGAGAAAACCAAAAGCAAGCAAACAACAAAAAAGGTAAAAATACTACATTGAGATCTATATTCCGTTCCATAGTCCTCTTTCTGAATGGAGAAGGCTCTCTTTATCACAAATCTACTGGAATTGGCCTGAATCACCTCAATGTTGAAAAGAGCCACATCATCAAAGACGACCATTGAACAATTTTGTTGATGTTGTGTACAATGTTCTCTTGATTTTATTCACTTCACCAATTCATATAAGTCTCTCCAGGCCACTCTGAAATCATCCTGCTGATCATTTCTTATAGAACATTAATATTCCATAACATTAATATATCATAATTTATTCAGCCATTCCCCAACTGATGGGCATCCATTCAGTTTCTAGTCCCTTGCCACTACAAAAAGGGCTGCCACAAATATTTTTGCACGTGGGTCCTTTTCCCTTTTTTATGATCTCTTCGGGATACAGGCCCAGTAGAGACGCTGTTGGATCAAAGGGTATTCACAGTTTGGTAGCCCTTTGGACATAATTTGAGGAAAAATTTTAAATGCAAAATCTATATATGTATAACCTATAGTCATTATTTTGAAACTCAGTTGTGAAAAATATTCAGGGAATGTTAGAGAAACTTTACCAATCTCAAGAGAGAAGTGACATTTTTCCTAGATCAAAACAAATTGTAGGCAGAATTATCAATTAGACTTGCCAAAACATGACCTCAATACTAATGATATGATCTGGCAAAACAATCACAGAACAATAGAATCTCAGCTTTGATAGGAATCTCAGGAGTCATCTGATCTTAGACCTAGAGACCTAGAAACCTTAGACTTAGAGTCTGACCTAGGGTCAGCTATTCCAAACCCTCATTTTACAGTTGAAGAAACTGAGGATAGGGGGCAGCTAAGTGGAACAGTGGATAGAGCACCAGCCCTGAAGTCAGGAGGACCTGAGTTCAAATTTGGCCTCAGACACTTAACACTTCCTGTGGGACCCTGGGCAAGTCACTTAATCCCAATTGCCTCAGCAACAACAACAAAAAAGAAACTGAGGATCCTGGAAGTTAAGTGACCCAGATATCTAGGCAAATCTTTCATTTATTTTTTCTAGTTCAATTTTTCACTAATGATAATAAGAGAAACAACTATGAAACAATATTTCTTAAATATCACACGGAAAAAGCCAATGGAAACCAGTGAAGTACACTAAGTACTTCCTTTAAAAATTGCTAAGCAATTATCAACTTGAGATATCCCCATGGGAGGGGAATATATAAATATAAATATGTAAAAAATATAAAATGTATCAAATCTTTAAAACTATGACTTTAGGCAAGCCATTACATAACTTTGGGCCTCAATTCTCTAGAGAAGATAGAAAGAAAGGATATAGATATCATCAAAAGGACGAGCAAATAGCAGGGATTTTTTCAGTCCTTCACTGACAGAAGCTGAGATCACATTAGTAATCTTGGTGCCCTTTAACCTGGGAACTTCCAAGGTACATTCAGTTTGGGGTTAGATGCTCACTTTCCTGATCAAAAAAATATAAACCATTTTTGACAGGCTTAAGGGTTTCAGCTAACCAGGAAGAGAAATCAGCAAGAACATAGATGAAGGGACCAAATCCAAAAAAGCCTACGGACCAGTCCACTTACAAAGACATTGCTTCCAAATCTGTGGACAGAAAGGATGCCTTTCGTTTAATGGCTGGCAAAGAAGTGCCAAGAAAGATCATGGAGGAAGATGACATACAAAACGGAGCAGGAGGTCAAAAATAAGAGTCAGTCAGGAGAGACCTGGGAAGGAAGGGGATGGCCAAGAAGCCTTCCCAGCACCCTGTGTTTTGGTAGCCTAAACACATTTTCTAAAACCGTTATTACCCATAGGAAAAATAAACCCAGGCAGAAAAGGCGGAGGGTGAAAGGGAAAGAACCTGGGCCGCGCATTAACCCATCCACTGCCCTCTCCGTCAGTGAACGAGGCTCCTAGGTTTAAGCGCAGATTTAAAGAGACGTCAAGGGAAGAAGGGAAAAGAAGCGGGGGCTTGTTCGAGTTTCCTGTCCCTTCCATCCACTCTGGGCCAGTGCGCGCACCAACACAGCCCTGCCCGGGCTCCAGCTTTCAGGGGTTAGTGGGTAGCCCCGGGCCTCGGAGCAAGCAGCGACTTTGGGAAGGATACGATCGCCGGGGCCGCAGGGCCCTGGAGGTGTCCAAGCAGGATTTTGAGGCGGGTTTTGGCCGGCCCGCCAGCTCGCCCCGGCTCCTTGACGCGCAGAGCAGTGGCAGCCATTCTTGTTGTAGGAAGAAAGCAAGGAGAGGACCGAATAGGAAGGAGAACTAGTGCTCCCCACGATCTTACTTAACCCGCTCCCCAGCTCCACCTCCGGGAAAGAGGAGCGCAGGCGCATCAGTACTACCTGGAGCCGAGCCAGAGCAGGAACCGGAACCCGAGCTGGAGAGCAAGGGCGAGTGGGACGCACCTGGAAGCTGAAAGGTCTCAGCGAACAGCGTTGGGAGCCCTGAGAATCAGGATGAGCGGTACCTGATCCCAGTGACCTGGGATACTAAATGCTGCGTGCATCTTTACTTGCTAGAAATTACGGTGCGTAAACAGAAAAGAAAGCGACAGCTCGCTGGTCCCAGTAGGTTTTGGAGTCCGGAAATGGCTTCCCCTGCTGGCCCCGTGCCACCTGCTAGCTGTGCGTGATTGTGACCTTCTCTGGACTTCCCCTTCCTCATCTGAAGCTTCGATCCATCATCCATCCCCATTACCTTTAGTTCTGAATGGAGATGGGCAGATGGCGGCTGGAAAAACTGCAGGTTTTAGAGCCCTGGGCATCTCCCTTTGTCCGAATTCTACACATCATTGCTTATTTTTGCGATGACCCAATGCGTTCTCTCAAGGACCAGCAATTCAGGCGGCCCCCTCCTCCAAACTGCAAGCCACCACTGGAACCAGAGCTTAACATTAAAATAGAGATTTCGTGAGACAAATAGCACCTAAACACACAAAAAAAGATAAACATCTTTAGTAAACAGAGAGAAGAGCGTCTTTTTTGTTTGCTATTTCATTCTTGACTGAGAGAACGCTGTGAAACTCCATATTGTCTTCAGCTGGTACCTAAGGAATGCTGACTAGAGAAGCTTTAAAAATTGTAACTCGTACACTAAATAAAGGACAGTCCTTTGTGGCAAGCAAGGAAAGTGTAGTTTTACCCATTTTACAGCTAAGCAAATTGAGGTTCAGGGAGTCACAGAGTTGTAGAATCTCAGAGTTGGAAGGTCAGTTAGCTCAACCTATTATCTGAACAGAAATATCCTCTAATAATAATAATGATAACATATCCATAGAGATTAAAGGTTTCCACTGTGCTTTTCCCACGACAGTAATAGCTAACAAATGGCTAGTATCTTTAATCCTCACAATAACCTTGAGAAGTAGATGCTATAACTCCCATTTCACATATGAGGAACTGAGGCAGTCACAATCAATAAAGGTTTGAATCTGAATTTGAACTCAGTTCTTACTGACTCCCAATTTAGTGATCCACATTACTTCATTTCAACAAATATTTGTCCACTATGTGCAACAACAACAATGTGCTAACCCTGGAGAGGCTAGATATGACATAAATCCTACTCTCAAGGAATTTGTATTTCAACACAGGCAAAAACAGGCATAGAAATAATTTTGATACAAGGAAAAGTGAAGTAAAAATGCAAAAGAGAGCTCCAAAGAGATAGGAGAAGTTTGGGGAACAATGCTAGGGTTATAGATTTAGAAGTGGAAATAACCATAGTGGTAATCTAGTACAAATTCTTCATTTTACAGATGGAGAAACCGAAGTTCAAATAGGTTAAGTGACTTGCCCATAGCCAGATAGAAAGTAAACAGCAGAGCCAGTATTGGAACCCAGTTAGAACTTGCACTGTATAATGGTGGTATTAGCTAATTTTGGTGAAAATCACAACCATCAGCAAGATCTTTAGGTGATCAGAGGGATTATAAACTAGAGTTGGAAGGAAACTCGGAAGTCATTTAATCTAACTCCTTCATCTTATAGATGCAGACACTAAGTTTCTTCAAACAGGTAGGTGAAAAGTCTTGCCCAAAGTTACTTGGTAAAATTTTTGCTTACAACAGCTCAGCAATCAAAGACACACATATTATTAATCCTCTATATCAACTAGCTTGCCATTTTGCTTATATCATTCTTCTACTCAAGAGTCCAATGGCAAAGGAGTTCTTGTTTAATGCCAGTTAGATTTCCCCTTGTTCATTCCTTCAGTAGCCATTTAACTAAGCATGCACTGTGTGTTGGGCAAAGGAAATACAAAGACAAAAATGTAAAGATTTTCCTGGAGGATTTTACATTGTATCAGAGATAGAGAAGTAATAGTGTCATTCTTTGTCCCCCCCATTCAAAGAAGGGGGTGATGTCATGACATCCCAGTGAGTTGGATTTAAGTGAGTGAGGCCTGTGCAAAGTCACCACTTTCTCCTCCAGGGTCATCTGGGTCCAGTGGTAAAAGGTCAGGATGACCTGGGGATAGCCTTGATGAGAAGTAATATATAATAACACTGAAGAAGTCGGTTGGAACCAGGTTGTAAAAGATGAAATCCAGCCATGGTGGAATGTTGTTTATGGAAGATGGCAAGAAGGCTAGTTTGGTTGAAACGTAGAGTCCATGAAGAGGGAATGAGGTGATAGCAGATTGGAAAAATAGTTTGGAGCCAGATTGTTCAAAGCTTTAAGTGAGAAACAAAGCCATCTATTGAGGTTTTTTAAACAAGGACTTAAGAGAACTTCCAGTTCTGGCATTGTGCTACTTGCTAGCTGTGTGTGATTTTGAGCTCTCATTGGGCTTCCCTTTTCTTATCTGCAGTTGGACCAACTCTGAAGACCAAACTCATTCTCCAACAGCCATTACCTTTACTCCTGAATGGAAAGGGTAGATGTCAGCCAGAGAAACTCTTCATGAATATTAGTTTGACAAATATGTGAATGATGAGAGATAGACAACTGCAAGAATGAGTAGAGAAAATAGGGACATGGAAAGAATGAATAAATGAAAAAAAACATTTAATAAGTACCTCCTAGTCAAACACTGTGCTAAGAGTTGAAAATACTAATATAAAAAGCAAAGCTGGTCTGGGCTATCCAGGAGTTTATATTATAATAGGGAGATGACACATAAAAATTATTGAGTGGTAGCCAGGGAAGGATCAAAATAAAAGCTTAGACTTCATATTTCAAAAAATCTTAAAACTTCCCAAATCTCTTAGAATCAAAGGATAAAACAAAAATTGAAAGAAGCTGCTGATTATCTCCTGAAAGAAACCTAACACTGAAAACTCCCAGGATCATTATAAACAAAATCTAGAACTTCCAGGTCAAAAAAAAAATACTCAAAGCATCCAGAAAGAAAGAATTCAAGGACTGTGGAACTACAGTCAGGATCACTCACAATTTATCAACCATCACTATAAAAAAGCAGAGAGCTTTTTAAAGCAAATAGCCAAGAATAAGTAACAGCAAAACTGAATATAATTCTTTGGGGGGGGAGGTAGAAATGGAACTTTAATGAAATAGAGAATTTCCAAGCATTTCTGATAAAAAGATAACAATTGTATGGAAACTTTTGAAGTTCAAACACAAGAGTGAAGAGAAACATAAAGATTAATATGAATAAACAATGACAGAGAATTAGACAATAATAAACTGCTCAACTTTTAATATGGGGAGGTGATACATGTGTCCCCACTGAACCCTATCTATCAAAAATCATGGAGGGAGTTGGATGACACAGAAGGTCTGGGAATGGTCTTATGTCTTAATGATTTAAGAGAAGACTAGAAAGAGGGGAAAGGAGTGGACAAGGAAGGGAAAAGGTCAAGAAAAATTATCTCACAGAATCAGGGTATGCAAGTAGATATATACATGTATGTATATATATATGTGTGTGTGTGTGTGTGTGTGTGTATATAAAGACGAGGGTAGAGGAAGTAAGTTACACTTGAAGCTTCCTCTCTTCTAAACTGATCAAAGAAGGGAGGAATATATATATTGAGTTGGGTACATAAATACATCTCATTTAGCAGGGAAATAGAAAATTGGAGAGGGGAAATTGAAGAGAGGAGATTAAGGGAAGGATTAAGCAAAGAAGGGGGATCTGAGGAGGTACCCATAGATTAGGAAATGGCTGAACAAATTGTGGTATATAAATGTGTGGAAATAATATAATACTGTAAGAAATGATAAAGGGGATGGTTACAGAAAAACCTGGGAAGACATATATAAACCAATGGAGAGTGAAATAAATGGAGATCAGTAGAACGATTTATACAATGACAATGCTAATACTGAAAAAACTGGGAACTTTGATCAGGGTAATGACCAACAACAATTTTATTTTATTTTATTTATAATAGCTTTTTATTTTTCCAAATACATGCAAAAGATAGTTTTCAGCATTCACCTTTTCAAACCCTTGTGTTCCAAATTTTTCTCCCTTCCTCCCTCTCTTTTTACTCCCCTGAACAACAAGCAATCCATGATAGGTTAAATATATTAAATATATAATAAAAATCAGATCAAAAGAGAGAAAAAACATAAGGGAAAAACCCCCAAGCAAACAAACAAACAACAACCAAAAAAAAGCTGATCCATATTCATTCTCCATAGATTTCTCTCAGGATGAGAATGGTCTACTGGAATTGTCTTGCATCACATTATTGTTGGAAAGAGCCAAATTGATCATCATATAATCCTATTTTTGCTGTGTACAATGTTCTCGTTTCTAGTCACTTAGCTTAGCAGCAGTTCATGTAAGTCTAGGCTTTTCTGAAATGTCTGCTTGTCATTTTTCATAGAATAATAATATTCCATAACATTCATATACCATATCTTATTCAGACATTCTCCAACTGATGGGCATCCATTCAATTTCCTTCTTCTTACCACTACAAAAAGAGCTGCTACAAACATTTTTGCACATATGGGTTTTTTTCCCCCTTTTTATGATCTCTTTGGGATACAGAACCCAGCAGAGACATTGCTGGATCAAAGAATATAGGCAGTTTTATAGTCATTTGGGCATAGTTCCAAATTATTCTCCAGAATGACCAACAAAAGTTTTAGAGAATTAATAATGAAACATATTCCCTATCTCCTGAAATAAAGATAAAAAATTCAGAGTGATAAATGAGACATATTTTTGAATATGGCTAATTTAAACATTTGTTTTGCTTTACCATATATATTTTTGAAGCAGGATTTTTTTTCCTTTCATTCCCAATGGGGGGAGGGAATGAGTGTTTTGAGATGAGAAGGAGAAAATGCCAATTTTTGCTAATTGAAAATATAATCCACATATATGTGTGCATGTATAATTTTTTTTTAAAAAGCAGTTGTTTGCTAGTTCCTAGTTACTTTTGAACAGATGCTACAAGGTCATATGTACAATAAGGGTTTTTAATGAAAAGCTTAGGGAACATGAAGATTATGTTGCTAAATGGAAGTGATATATTCAAAATCATGTTAGTCTGGGTCCCTCTAGTGTTAGTGCCCTTCATAAATGAAGTGGAAGCTATTCCATAGTCTGAGGCCTCTGGGACCCTTCCTTCTCCACTACTTCAGTGGGTCTCTACCTTTAAGGACCTGGCTCCTGAGGAACATTATTTTTCCTAGTTTATTGATAATTCCTTCTACCACAAAAGAGCATAGTCCTGGAATTTAAAGGGTTAAGTGTTCCAGGGCATAGTCCAGTCTGCTTAGCAAGGCAGCTGGAAAAAAGAAAGTGTAGAACCCCTAATTGCCTCAAACGTATGGCAGTTTTCTGGGACCCTATGTGTGAAGGGTCTCAGACATTATACTATACATCATACAATTATACATAATTGTTCTTCCAGAGCCAAAGGCTCTGTGAACTTGGACAAATCATTTAACCTCTGTATCTCAGTTTCCACTTCTATAAAGTGGGGTTAATAATACCAGCTACTTTCTAGGGTTGTGAGGATCAAATGAGATAATATTTGTAAAGTGCTTTTCAAATCTTAAAGTAGTCCATAAATATTGGTGTTAATGAAATAATTGTTTATCTCTGACTGGTATGGGACTAGTTTACAGTTAAAGGGACTATGAGCAAAAATATGTTTACACTTAAATCTACATGGGATTTTATAACATGGATTTCTGCTTGGGTAAAACACACATTTAATCAAAGTCATAGTTGGTTTTTTTTTTTTTTAGGAACTTAGATGATTTAAAAATCATATGAAGACAACTTTATTAGTTGTGACACTGAATAAAATATTTATTTTCCTCTCAGACTCAACAATAAATTCCAATTTTATTGCTCCCATAACAATCAAAAAGGTACATTAATACAATTTTTACAAGAATCAGCATTCTAATTAAGAAACTCTCTCTTTGAGCACCTAGTAATTTTTAATTTCTTTTTTCAAAAATAGGCTTTTGGGAAATGCTTAAAAGTCTGGCTCTTTTTCCTTTAAAGAATTGGACTGATGACTTGCAAAATTTCTGAAAATAACACCAAACTTTGATTTTTAAATCATCTAATAATTAACAATAATTTTATTCTTTTTAGAAATTCAAGAAATTAAACATCATAGTAGCCATATTTGCATAGTTAAGAATATTCTGATTAATTTTTTTGTTAAGAAAAATTTTAGATCAATCATTCATAAATTTTGTACACAGAGAATCACAGGGAGTATCACAGAATCTCAGCCTTTTAAGGGACCTGAGAGAATATCTGGATTACCTGCTGAGTGATCATCAGCCATTTTTTGAAGATATCTTCTGAAGGAAAACACATTCTCTCCTGATGCAGCTGGGATAATTCTGATTTGAGATAATTCTAATTATTAACCCACTTTTTCCTTACATCAGACCTAAATGAATGTATCTACCATGTCAACACAAAGTTCTGACCTTTGAGGCTATGCTGAAAAAAGCCTAAAAATAAGTCATCATTTGTATACACACATATCTTCCTTCATTTAATCCTCACAGCAATGCTGTGACGTAGGCATTGTTATGACTATTTTAGAGATGAAGAAATGAGGCTGAAGGAGGATAAGTGATTCACACAAACTCCCACAGCTGAAGGGCCCAATTGGACTTTGAGTATCCTCGGATATGGGATGGAGACTAACTTTGAAAATTTAGGGGGTAGAGCTCAGGAGAGAGAGAATTCTGACTTCTGAGCACTTTCCTCTCTAGAATTCCAAAATGTGGCTACTTTCCTGTAGGATAACATATGGACCCAAATGTCTGTGGAAGGGAAAGGGAGGCAGGTGACCTTGCATAGCCCTCCTTCACTTAAATCCAATTCACTTGCATGTCAAAGTATCACCTCTCTGTTGGCATGGTGGTCTTGGAGAATGATGGACACACAACAACAACAACAGAGAATACCATTACCTGAGGACCTACTGGAGATCTCCTAAACAAAAACAGGCAACCTCGCTGGATACATGGAGTAAGAATCAACTATTGAAGAGTGGTCTGCTGGCAATCCTGCCCTGTGCATGATATTACCAGCTTCTCAAATAAAGTTGTGTATGGTAATAGGCTGTTGTAATTTTCCATAAATTATGTAGTGAACTCTGCTTGTTTTGAAAAAAAAATCACCTGTAAATAAGTCTGCTTGGTCTCTGAACCTTGTAAACCTGTATTTCCATGAAGAGTAGCTGACAGTACACTGGGATATTATCTGGCAATGAAGTTCCCAGAATCCCTGCATAAGAACAAAGAACTAGAGGGAAATTTTTTTACAAGGTGTACTTGGACTCCTTGTTCAAAGTGAGACATTCTGTCTGATCTGGGGAAGTTAGGTGGCCGAGTGGATAGAGCACCAGGTCTGAAGTCAAAAGTATTAGGTTCTGGGTATATAAAACAAAAAGGAAAGTCAACTTCTTTCCTCAAAGAGCTTACAATTTAATGGAAGAGGCTATATGTATAGACAAGTTGTCCCAAAGGTCTCAGTGCATAATTTCAGAGGTATAAATGCCACAAAACTTTTTTTTAAAGCATCATTTTAAAGTTTAAATATTTACATTTATTTTATCTTTAGTTTTGTGAATTTAAAGAATAACCAATGTGAGGTGATAATAACATTTGAATTGTAGTGGTTGCCATGGTAGTGGAGAAGGATTCATTAAAAGTTGTTGTGGGGGCAGAAAAGGTAAGACTTGCAACTGTTTAGATATATGAGATAAAGTGAAAATGAGAATGCATGACACTGAGATTGTGAATCTGGGTGGATTTCTCTACCTTATAGAGGTAGTAGGAAGCAGACTGGGACTTGATTTCAGCTTCTTTTTCTAAATGAAGTGTTTTTCCCTCTATACCATCATGTCTTTTACATTTCTGGTACATCTAGTACCTTCCATGAGATTTTCAGGTGAGCCAAACTTTTTAAGGAAAGCTAGGTGCTCTTTTTCTTTCTTCTCATTTATCTTAAGTAACAATTCTTAATTAACTTTTTCCTTCTAACTTCCCTGATACAAAAATCATTCTAATTGCTGGAGAAAATAGAAATAAAATAATGACTGCCTTTCCCTTTCCCCTATCATTCATTATTAATATTCCATCCCTCTGAGTAGTAATTCTGTCCTTTGATAATTTCTTCCTTTAACATAATTATTTTTGGGGGCAGCTAGGTGGCACAGTGGATAGAGCACCAGCCTTGAAGTCAGGAGGACCTGAGTTCAAATCTGGTCTCAGACATGTAACAGCTGTGTGACCCTGGGCAAGTCACTTAACCCCAATTGCCTCAGCAAAAAAAAAAAAAAAAAAAAAGACTAACATAATTATTTTTTCCCCAGAATCTCCCTTTAAGGGAAAAAGACCCATATGTGCAAAAATATTTGTAGCAGCCCTTTTTGTGATGGTAAAGAAATGGAAATTGAGTGGATACCCATTATTCGGGGAATGTCTGAATAAGTTACGGTATATGAATGTTATGGAATATTACTGTTCTGTAAGAAATGATGGGCATGCTGATTTCAGAAAAGCCTGGAAAGATTTACATGAACAGATGCAGAATAAAGTAAGTAGAACCAAGAGAACACTGTACACAGCAACAAGATTATGTAATGATCAACTGTGGTGCACTTGGCTCTTTTTCAACAATGAGGTGATGCAAGGCTTGAATGGAAAGAACCATCTGCATTCAGAGAAAGAACTATGGAGAGTGCAAGTAGATCAAAGCATAGTATTTTCACCTTTTTTGTTTGTTTGCTTGGTTTTTTTTTCTTTCTCATTTCCCCCTTTCTTTTGACCTGATTTTTTTTTTATGCAGCAGCATGACAAATATGGAAATATGTTTACAAGAATTGCACATGTTTAACTTAAATTGGATTCCTTGGTGTTTAAGGGAGGGGGAAGAAGGGAAAGGAGAGAGAAAAATTTGTAATACATGGTTTTGCAAAGGTGAGTGCTGAAAATTATCCTTGCTTGTATTTGGAAAAATGAGAAGCTATTATAAAAATGAAAAAATCTCTTTTTTGTAGTCAACTTCAGGCTATTCTGAGTTTTAGGATTCTTGACTATTATTAGTCACATGTCATTTTTGTACTAAATTTTAATTAACTGTCCTTCAATATTCTACATATTTTTTTTTTCTCCTGAGGCACTTGAGGTTAAGTGACTTGCTCAGGGTCACACAGCTAGAATGTGTTAAGTGTCTGAGGCCAGATTTGAACTCAGGTCCTCATGACTTCAGGGCTTGTGCTCTATCCACTGCACCACATAGCTGCCCCCTAAATATCTTTTTAAAAAAAAATAATAAATTCTCACACTAGTCTCTGTTGATAGAATTATCTTCTCATTCTCATTAAAATTGTTTATAGCATCAGCAAGGAATTTCAATCCTGACAGCTTCAAATATCTTGTGGACTGACTTCTACAGTAGAATGTTAGACAATGAGATATTCTATATCCTTTCTCTGAATTCTTTGAAATCAATACATTGGATTATGCTCAGGTTTTCTCTCTACTATCACAAACTCTAAAATAAAATGATCACTACCCCTCAAGGTTCCCATTATGTCTACTTAAACAACAAGTTTCTCCTTTTATTGGTTAGCAAAATAGTTTTCCTCTTTACCATGTTTACTTTTAATCAAATGAAATTATCACTAAAGTAAGAATTTATCTGAGAGAATATAGCAGATGTCTGGCTAGTTGAAATTTCCCATCACTGATATGTCATCCTTCTGAGCTGAATCTGTTATCAGTTTCCCAAACTTAGTACCTTATCTTTATCTTACCATTACCTATCTGGTGTCAACTTCCTAAAGGCCAAGGGCATTACATTTCACCCCTCCACCAGGGTTCTCTGCTACTCTTAAGGAGCCTTGGAAGGAATGCCCTTGATTCAGACCCTGATTGATTGTATTCCCTCAATAGCACAGGTCCCCTGCATATCAGTCCCACTTAACCTACTAACAGATTAGCTTTTACAAAGATATGTTCACTTCAAAGTTATAGCAAAAACAAACATACAATTCTCACCCCCAACTCCAGAAGGATATGTAATCCTTCTTATACCATCACAGTATCTGGAAGGACTGAACTTCTCAGCAAGGTCTCACCAAGCTCCAAGTTCGGAGCCCCTTGGGCTTGCATTCTGGCATCCTGTATTCTTTTTTTTTAAATTTATTTTTATTATTAATACTTTTTATTTGCAAAACATATGTATGGGTAATTCCTAAACATTAACCCTTACAAAGCTTTCTGTTACAAATTTTTCCCCCCTACTCCCCACCCCTCCCCTAGATAGCAGGATATCCACTACATGATAATTATGTTAGAGTACTTAAATCGAATATATGTATAGTTATTGCCACACATCATTTTTTGTGCAGGGGAAATCGTATCTACAAGAAAGAATAATCCGATAAAGGAAATACAATGCAAGCAAACCTCAATAGAGAACATGAAAATGTTATGTTGTGGTCCACATTTCACATCCCTCTCTCTGGGTGTATATGGCCTTCTTCACTGAACAATTGGAATTGGTTTGAAGCATTTCATTGTTGAAGAGAGTCATGTCCCTTAGAACTGATCCTCATATAGTATTGTTGTTGGCATCCTGTATTCTTAAGGCTTTCCCATGGAGCTGAAATCCTACCTCTAAGGCAGGGAATGGGACCATCAGAGCTGCCAGCTGGGAAATCATTTCTTCTGACCCTGCCAAGGCAACCATAGGCAAATAATGAGCTGAAAGCTCACTGCTTGAGTTTTTAAATTGATAATTCTGCATGACCTGCAAATGATGTTATAAATATCCAAATGGCCCTTAGCAGAAAAAAAATTCCCCACCTCGGCTTTAAGGTAACCAAGGCTTAAGCTTCTAGGTCCAGAGATTCTATCACTTGTGCCTAGAACTGAAAACAGTAAACCAGACCCAAATTCCAAGCCTGATTCTTGGGGTGTCAGAGTCTTAAAAGCCATGGGGGTGGGAAGGGTAATTCTTTCCCTTTGAGGGGAAAACCTTTAGGACTAAATAGGACCTCCATCCCCTGTTTGCTGCCAGAAAGAGAGACACTCTTCCAGTCTTGTTTTAAGACAGCTTCTCCTGCCTATGCAGCTAACAGAAAGAAACTGCTCCTATCTACATGGTAAGGGACTGCACAATGTCTCCTCCATTCCATTCTCCAATGACTTGCATGGGTACCTCCATCTTAGGTGATTTGGGCAAGCACAGCAAAGCTTCATTATATTCAGTTGCCTTCTTGTGGTACTTGGCAGTTTTGGTCTATATTCCCACTACAATATCCCTTAAGTTTTTACTTTCATTGATTCTTACCTAATTTAGCTTCCTTTCCCTACTCCCTATATTTCCTCACACAAGCATACTAAGCTTATATTCTACCATCCCTCATTTTTTAGTTTGAGTGAAGTATATTATTCCTCAATCATATTGCAATCAGAATACCATCCCTCCAAATCTGTTAGACTTAAGATGTTGAACTTATCTCCACACGTTAAGATTTATCTCTGTCTCCTATTCTGACAGGGTATGTAAAGTGTGAGCTGGCGAACTTTACTAAGAAAAAAAATTCCTGGATATAACATGACATAGAAGATTCTGAGCCAGGGCAGACTCGTGGAGCTTATGCTATGAACAGAGAGATGGTTGTGTTATCACATAAGAGACAGCATTGTTTTTCCCCATTGTGGAAAAAAGATACTATCACAAGATTTGAGTTGGTTCTGTTGGGGGAAGGGGATCTCCCTTTTTGTCTTTGATATATAACATTTTTGTTTGTTTTTGTTTTTGTTTTTGTTTTTAATTAACTGATTTGGAGAGAAAGGAGGATGACTTGAAGCAGGCTTTAGGTGGCTGGACCTGTGTCCATCATGTTGAAAAGACTGAGCTCTACAGACTGCCACCGAAATGGTGGCTAAAACAATCCAGAGTTTAAACCACAGAGTTTAAACCATAGTTAGGACAAGTGACATTGGTTAGATGATTTTGAGATGAAAAAGATGACTTTCCCCTCTTTTTTCCTTCTCTCTCTCTAGGACAGCAAATTTCCGTTAAGTTTTCTGTTCCTTAAAGTTATATATTCATTTAGTGTTTTAATCAGTATCCAAATCAGGTTTCCCATGTAAAGATAAAATTAATCTTAATTAGTCTTGAGTTTTTAATTATAAATTTAACCATGAGGAGGAAAAGTCTCCTTAACCAAATGGCCATCCACAGTGACACCTGCTGGTAATAAATGGGACTCTCCTCCTGTGTTCTTTTTTTTTTTCTTTCTTTTCTCTGTGGAGGATTAAATGTTATGGTCATTTTTAATTTTAAAACTAATTTCTAAAGCAATATTTCCTGACTATATTACTACATGCATTTAATTTTAACTTCACTCAAGTTTTCATTTAATTTTTTTTTATTTTAGGGGCAGCTAGGTGGCCCAGTGATTATAGCACCAGCCCTGAAGTCAGAAGGACCTTGAGTTCAACTCAGACACTTAACACTTCCTAGCTGTGTGACTCTGAGCAAGTCACTTAGCCCCAAAATAATGCCTCAGAAAAAAAAAAGTTTTTCTTTTTTAACTTGAAAACTTAATCTTCTATTGTAAGGAAGATTATTAAATTTCTTTTTTAATTCTAATTCTTCATTTTATTGGATTTTCCCCTCAATTTGGTGTCAAATTACCCTGTGAAATTCACCTTTTTATTGTTGCAATATATTATTTTCTTTTGGCTCACAGGAAGTTGTCATATGAATTTTCTTTTGTTTTGAATGCTGTTTTGTTTTGGGAGTATTTCTTTCACTTTTGCTAATTGTTTGAGTTTTCATTTTTCTTGTTCATGTATTATATCCCACTGTGCTAAACCTACATAATACTATATTGCATATGAATATTAGTTATTACTTAATGATGTTAAAGTATATGCTTATATAATTCTCAATTGATGGGGAATTAGAAAGACACTGTTGTTATAATTTTTTGTTTGCAAGTTTTTTTTTTTCCCTATCATTTGCTGCCGCTTGTTTTTGTTGCTAGTGCTGCAAATTTACATTGTTGGAGTTTGCCAAATTGTTTTATCTGTTAGAAATTATGTTTTGTTGATTGGTTAAATATATGGGTGTTATGGGCCAATACTATGACCATTGCCATGCTAGAAATGCTGATCTTTGCCAGAAATTACTGATATTTGAAATGGAAACTAGTTTGTGACTACAGATGTTATAAAATTTTTTGAAGGACAAAATACAAGAGTTGGTATGGCCAAAGGGCTATCAAACTGTGCATACCCTTTGATCCAGCAGTGTTTCTACTAGGTCTATATTCCAAAGAGATCTTAAAGGAAGGAAAGGGACCCACATGTGCAAGAATGTTTGTGGCAGCCCTGTTTGTAGTGGCTAGAAACTGGAAACTGAATGGATGCCCATCAATTGGAGAGTGGCTGAACAAATTATGGTATATGAATGTCATGGAATATTATTGTTCGGTAAGAAACGACCAGCAGGACGATTTCAGAGAGGCCTGGAGAGACTTGCATGAACTGATGCTGAGTAAAATGATAAAATTAAGGGAACATTGTACATAGCAACAACAAGATTATTCATTGGTCATTTCTGATGGATTTTCAACAGTGAGGTGATTCAGGCCAGTTGCAATATGGAAAGTCATAGGCTTCCAGAGAGAAAACTATGGGGACTTAATGTGGATCACAATATAGTATTTTCACTATTTGTTTGCTTTTTGTTTTCTTTCTCATTTTTTCCCTTTTTGGTCTGATTTTTCTTGTGCAGCATGGTAAATGTGGAAGTAAATATAAAAGAATTGCACATGTTTAACATATATTGGATTACTTGATTCTAGGGGATGGGGGAGAGGGAAGGGAGGGAGAAAAAATTGGAACACAAGGTTTTGCAAGGGTGAATGTTAAAAACTATCTTTTGCATTAATTTTGAAAAATAAAATGCTATTATTATTTTTTAAAAATATAAGAGTTAGGGGATTATAGAAGAGCCTGTGCTAGGAAAAGGATTGGAGAGCACACCAAGAATTTGCTCTCTGAATTACCAGACTCATTTAATCCCCTTAAAATACCTGACAAGATTCAGATTGAGGAAAGTACTGGAGAATATTAAAGGATTAATAGGAAAAGGTAAGGATATTACACATCTGTTGAACACCAAGTTGAACACCAAGCTTGGATTATTATTATTATCATCTTTTGCTTATTGTTTCTATCAGAATCGATATTGTGAATGTTATTAATTCCATAGTCTCTCTAAAACATTGATGAGAGCTTTACCTATGTCTCTATCTGATACCTATGTCTCTATGTCACATGGCAGTGATATCTGAGAGAAGGTGCAAAACCTGATCCTCTGTGGTGGAAAGAAGCATCTCACTTTTATGAAGAGAGAACTAGTTCCCCTTAGAAGTATAGGGAAGTCTCCCCTATGCTCCCCTTGGGATAAGTGAAAATTAGATACCTTGTTATGAATGGCAAAGATAGAGTCCCATCAGGAGAGATTCTCTAGCCTTCCTAAGGAAGACTCTCTAAAGATTGAGGCTATGGGTGCAGCAGAGCTCCTGCATGACAGGTGAGTTCATGACAAAGACAAGGCTCATTTTTTGTGGGAAAGCCCAAAGTCCTGCTTTTGAACACCAATGGAGGTTAAGAATAGAAACCCTGACTTACTTAGAATGCATACAGAAAATGAAAGAAGTCAGGGCAGCTAGGTGGCGCAGTGGTTAGAGCACCAGCCCTGAAGTCAGGAGGACCTGAGTTCAAATTTGAACTCAGACACTTAACACTTCCTAGCTGTGTGACCCTGGGCAAGTCACTTAATCCCAATTGCCTCAGCAAAAAATTTAAAAAATTAAAAAAAAAAAAGAAAAAGAAAATGAAAGAAGTTCCACAACTCTGACTAATTGGCTTCAGTGGTGTTCATTCAATTTGGCAAGAATTTCACTGAAGAACATTCAGTGAAAAGGGAAGCAGTCATCCCAATTCTTGTGGGTGAATCATCACTTATCTAAACAGGAAATCTACAGCCTCTAGGCTATAGTTTTGATCAGAATGATATAAGTGGACAAAGGATTGTTAGGTTGTCTTAAAGGGATCTAAGGGGATCTATAAAGATTGTAATAGCATCAAAACAAATATTGACCTGTGACAAATTAATAGAACATGTAAAATCATTTAAGAGAGTAAGTAGTCTGGTTTCATTCTCTCAGAATGTGGTTATTAGGGTGAGTTTCTCTAGTATTATCCACTCAAGTTCCTCATTCTAGTATGTTCCCCCAACTGTTAGCCTCCAGTGATTAGTACCCTATTCCATTTAACCAATTAACGTGGATTTTACACAGGTTATTTATTTTGATGCCATAGGATTAAAGCTCTGATCAGTTATAGTGCATTCTGAATATCTCATCAGCTGTCAAAGAAGCTCCTCTCTCCTGCATTGTGGGCAGATCAAAATCAGCTATCGCATGTCTATGCATGTTCCAAATCTCATCAAAGTACTTCCATTCCATGCCATGATGCCCCTACACCCAAGTCCCCTCCTCTGTGCACTCTCGATTTGTGCTGTGGGATGGCAGAGTGAATTTTGGATCTGCAATGTCTAAAGTTTTCTACTTCTCTATACCAAATCTGAAACTTCTGCTTGCTTTGAGGCACAGTCCCTTCCTGTATTAGAATACTCTGCTCAGCAAGCTCCTGGGTAGACCCCATCTTCAGGATCAACAGACATCTTTGTCTATTTCTCCATGCTGACCTAGGATAGAAAACTAATTCATTGATTTTTTTTCCCTTTGATTTCACAATAGGATTCCATCTGATACATTTTCTAGATATGCTTGAAGGAGATTTGGGCAGGAGATACTCACAGGACTTCTGTTTATTCTATCTTTTTGGCTCTGCCCTGTTAGCAGTTCTCAAAGAGTCTTTTCTACCTGGATTCTTCACATGAATGGTTCTAAAAATTGAGGATGCAGACTGCATTGCTGCACTGAATGGTTCAGCACAAGTGACTGTAGTATTCTGGTGAGTTGTGGGAGATATTTTTTTATTAAAGTTTTTTATTTTTCAAAACCTATGTGTGTACAATTCTTCATCAGAATTCATCATTAGCCCTTGCAAAGCCTTGTGTTTCAATTTCCCCCTTCTTCCCCACCCCCTTCCCTAGATGGCAAATAGTCTAATATATGTTAAACATGGTAGAAATATATGCATACATAGTTATACAATTATTTTGCCACACAAGAAAAATCAGGTCAAACCAAAAAAAAAAAAAAGTAAAACAAAATGCAAGCAAAAAACAACAAAAAGAGTGAAAATGCTATGTTGTGGTTCACACTCAGTTCTCACAGACCTCTCTCTGGGTGCAGATGGCTCTCTTCATCACTAAATAATTGGAACTGGTTCGAATCATCTCATTGTTGAAGAGAGTGTGGGAGATGTTTGAAAAAACATCTTCACAGTCTCTTAAAGATTTTGGCCTTGGAAGATTGAGACAAAAACCATCCTTACTTGGAATACCATAAAGTGACCTTGGAACTTCTGGAAGAAATGCCCTATATAAGCAATGCAATGGATCTCCTGGCTATAGTGTGTCTAGACTCAGTATGTGTCAACAGAGTATTAGCTTTAATCATAACTGTCTAATAAAAATAGTTGCAGGATACCTAAAAAACAAGCTGGTACTTGGTACTAGCAAACTTTGAGCATCCATGCAGCTTGTATTGAAGCATACAGGGAGATAAAATCAAGTGGGACTTATAAAAATCATAAAAGCATTAGCTTTTTACATGTGAAATGGAGCCAGAGGGATGAAAGGAGAAGTTGGGGCAGAAGCTCATCAAAATGGCAGAAATGCTGTATTCTCACTAAATAAGTGGGATACATGATGCACCTGTGGAACAGTCCACAAGATCTCACTCTTCAATTCACTCTAAGGAATGATCAACCAAATGTGATTGTCTGTGATAGAAATCTCAGAAACCATCTCAAAAACTTGTTGGCTGATGACAGCATGATAGAATTCAATAGACAGGGTGTGTCATCCATTGCTGTGATACTAAAGAAAGGAAAGATACGTATATATGTAGACTAGCAGACTTTGAACCAAAGTGGTCCAATATTTTATATATATATATATATGTGTATATATATATATATGTACATATATATATATATATATATATATATATATATACACAATATATATAATATATACACAATATATTAAGCCAAGAGCTCAAGATGCCCTGGGTTCTTTATTCAGCAGTCCAGATTTTCTGTTTTAATCTTGTGCGTGGCTATTGCTAGATTCCTACCACAGAAGAAAACAGAAGAGACTGATTTCATGTCCATTAATGGATTTTGCCAGTTTGAGTTCAGATTCCCAAGACACCTCATTTAATATCTGCCACTTTTTAAAGACTGAGAGAGAAACTGGTTAGAGATATAAACTATGTTGAAGTGTTGGTATATCTTAATATCATTGTCTTTGGGAAGATACTGGAAGAATGTGAAAACTAATGTAAATGTTGGGAAAGAGCAGGATGATGCCTGAATGTGTGGTCAAAATTTCCATCAAAGTGACAGTTTTTCTGAGTATACAAAGGACAAAAAAGTTAGTAGATGGATGTAAAGGGGCCCCATACCTGATTGTGGAGAAACAGAGCCACTTGTCTATTAAGAAAAGAGCCCCTGGGACTGGAGAAGCATTTATAAAGACAAACCACAATGATTGCTTATTGCTAATAAATGAATTAGTTAGATTTCTTTGTTCCTCCCTCCTTCCCTCCCTTCCTTCTTTCTTTCCTCCCTTCTTCCATCTTGTCTTCCTCCTTCTCTCCTTTTCTTTTTCCCTCCCTCCCTTCCTCTTCCCTTCCTTTCCTCCCTTTCTTCCTCCCTCCTTCTGTCCCTCCCTTCCTCCTCTCTCTCTTTCCCTTCCTTCCTCTCTCCCTCCCTTCTTTCCTATTGTTTATATTGTCTTTTTAGTTCTGTTTACTTTTCTCTACCTCAGTTCATGTAGATCTCTCCATGCTTCTCTGTTTTCATCATATTAATCATTTCTTATAGCACAGAAATATCCCATAATATCCATATATTACAGTTTGTTTAGCCATTCTCCAAATGATGTGCATCTACTCTGAGAAACACACATTTCTAGTAAAGAAGAGTGTGTATTACACCCCCAAAAACCAAATAATGGAAATTCAGATGATGGAAAAGGACTTTACCTAGAAACAACATCTTTTCTGCTTAGTACTTTAGCCATAGGGTTTACATACATACCATTGAACATAGCAACATTGCTAATCTTCCTGGGCAATCAACAAATTTAGGTTTATACAGACAAGACTAAAATTCTAGATGATGATGATGATCAACTTCTCCCATCATTTAGCACAGGTAGAAAAGCTATATAGGCCAGGAGATTGCATGGAAACTGAGACCAACTGACCAATGATCAGACTACTTTATGACATCCTGGGTAAAACTGAGATGCCAGATGATAATGCTAATGTTTACTCATGTAGTCTGCCTTGAATATTTATATTTTCATTGATATAGTTAATTATTGCCTATTTGAGTATCCTTCTGTTTTATTACTTTTTTTTTGTTTATTTGCTTTTCTGTTACTATGTTTATACTGTAACTACCTTAATCTGTTATCTATACTTAGTTTTGTGCACATTTTTTTGTTTGGCATCTTTTAATTATTGCTGCTTTAATTTTTCTTGATGTTATGCATATTTGTTTATGTTCTACGGATATTCACGTACTCCAGTGTTCTATTATGTTCTGTGGATATTCATGCACTGTGGTGACATGTACATGAAATGTATGTCCTACATGTAATTTAGACCAGTAGTCACTAAAACAGCCTATCAAATGATATTTTGCATTGTATTATATCCATTGATTATATTGCTGATGTATATTTGCTGTGAATTGCATTGTAAGGTGATTACCTGGGATACTAGCTTAATCATATTTATTCTGTTAAGTGCTGATATGTATTTTGATGCTATGCTGTAGGACTCCAGGTGTTTTTGCAAGCAACTGTAAAACATACAAATAACTGTAATAAGGCCTGACATTTATATGGCATTTGAAAGCTTTCAAAGTACTTTCAAATATGTTCTCCCACTGATCCTTTCTAACAGCCTTGTAATGTAGACAGGAATTTTTATCCTAATTTTTTTTTAGTTGACAAAGAAGATGAATCTTTCAGAGAACTCAAATAATTATCTAGGACTAGGACTAGGGCTTTTTTATATTTTATTTAATATTTTCTCAATTACACACAAATAAGCATTTTTAACATTTTGTTTATTTTGAATCCATATTGTTTCCCTCCCTCCTCCTTGAGAAGGCAAGTAATTTGATGTAGATTATTCATGTGCAGTCATGCAAAACATTTCTATAAAACCTCCTCCAAACCCAAAATAATAAACAAAATTTTTAAAGTAGGCTTCAATTTGCATTCAGACTCCATCAATTCTTTCTTTGGAGGTAGTATCTTTGGAATTGTGTATTGCTGAGAAAGGCTAAGTCATTCACAGTTGTTCATCAAACAATATATTACTCTGTACAAGAATTAAGGTTTTCTGACTGCTAATCCAATAGTCTTTTCATTCTATCATTTTATGACTCCACTTATACATAAGATAAATATGCAATAAGTATTACATTGCAATGCAAAATTTCAGTACAAAAGAAATCACTTCCTGCTTGAGTTATCAGTGAAGCCTTCATTAGAAGGAAAGGTCATTACCAGCTTGGTAATAGTAAGTATCAAGCTCATCGAGCTAGGAGATGTGGGTTCAAGAACTGGGCTTGCTGCTCTCAAGCTATGTGACTTTGACTACAAGTAACCAAAACTGAGTTTCAATTTTCTCATCTATAAGATAAAAGGACTAGATTAGAAATCAGATTTTTCACCTTTTTTATGCATCATGATTCCTATGGCAGTCTGGTGAAGTCCATGAATCCCTTTTCAGAATGTTTTTAAATGCATAAAATAAAAGACACAGGATTATAAGGGAAAATAATATCATTAAAATATAGCTATTAATATGTTGATCATATAATGCATTAAATATTAATTAACATTAACATCTTAAATATTTAATTGATATATTAAAATCTTTTTTTTAAAAAAACAAGTTCATAGTGCCCAGGCTAAGAATTCTTAGACTAGACAATCTTTAATGGCCTTTCTAGCTAAGGATTCTTTATGAGTCTATGAACATTATATGAACTTCTTTCTATAAGTCAGGTTTGGTTGTTTACTAAACAATGAGGATGTTTAGCACCTATTTCTGAGAAGTACCTGCACATTTCAGGAACTGCAAATTGCTCAAACCTAGTACGTTAACAACACCTTCTTGGGTACAGGATTTTTAAAAAAAGTATAAGTCCTAGGGATTTAATTATTCATCATAACTATTATATATATATATACATATACATATATATATATAATTTTAGCTATACTTTACACAGTAAAGTATAGTTATGTAATCAAGACTGTTAGTGAAGAAATGAAGCAATTTTTAGGAAATGAGTACAAAATAAATAGCAAATTCTTATGTACTTACATGAAAAAATGGTTGACCACCCATTTTGTTAAACAAGGATGCTGTCATCTGGCAGTTTGTAACATTAGAAATGAATTATGTCTGACAGTAAATAAACCCCTGTGGAATATATGCTTTCTCTGAGAGAATATGTCATAGCTCCCAACTGCCAGCTGAATAAAGTAATAACCTTTGGTTATTTTTGTGGTTGTTGTTGTTATCTTTCTTTGGAGGTAGTTAGTTAGCATCTTTGGAATTGGCTTGGGTCATTGTATTGCTGAAAATAGCTGTCATTCACAGTTATTCATCATACAATATTTACATTACTTCTGTACAAGAATTAAGATTTTCTAATTGCTAAAAGTTTTTCTGGACTGGAGATGTGGGTTCTAGTCTTAGCTCTGCATTAGCTGTGTGATTTTGGGTAATTTCATTTTTCTAGATATAATTTCTAGATAACTAGATAATTTCTAACGTGCCTTCCAACTGTCACATTTTATGATTTGAATTGAGGTAGATGGCAAAATGGGACTTTAGTTAGGGTTTTTCTTCTTGCCCTCTTCACTTTTCATTTTCATGGAAGGGAAAATAATTTGGGGAGGGAATTCTGTTAGGGGAAAAAACTGTCTCATTCAAAGTCCTTCATCATGTGACACTGGTCAACCTTTCTTGAGTTATCTTATCCTATGAATGTGAAACAGTTAAAATTTAAGTGGCTTGCTATCCAATAAACCATCAAAGAATTGAAGTAGATGGCAAAATGTGGCTTTACTTTGGGTTTTTTTTTCTTGTCTTCCCCATTTTTCATTTTCATGGAAGGGAAAATAATTTGGAGAGGGAGTTCTGTTGGGGAAAAACAGGATTTGAGATTGGTACAATTTGTGGAGTTTCTCTGACAAAGTCCTTCACTTTCAAAATAGATATAAGGACCCAGGACTCTTCACAAGAGATTAAGAAGAATTACAAGTAATATCTACCCCTAAATTAGTTGGAGGCTTTGAACTAAGACATTGACCTTGTGAGCATGAGAGAAAAGGTTCTGTTCAACTAGTTGTTTTTGTTCCAAAGGAGCTTGATTCCTTAAAGCTGTCCTTCTTCTAGAAAGAAAAGCTCCCCATATTTAAGGTACAAAACTAAAATATCTGTCTATCTTTCTGCAAGAAGAAGCAGCAAAAAGCTTGTCTCCTAAGCTAAAAGAGTTAAGGGGGAAACTCTTGGATTCTAAACTAAAAGCCCCCTTCTTTTGTGCGATAAGAGGTAGCATCTTAGCTGAGAACTCCAGCTGAAGCATGAGCTAAAAAGAGGGACTCGGCAACAGAGACCAGTGGGAAGCAACCTTGATAGAGACTACAAACCAGAGAGACTGCATGCTGTACCCAGAGTGGAGAAGTCCCAATGGGAGCAAATGTCTGTGGCCCACAAAGTCAGAGATGGGAGATGAGCTTCCATTGCTCCCAAAGTCCGTTCCTCTCCATGAAGGTTCCTTAGATGTTTCCATTAGTCCTAGTGATGGTGCATGTATTTGTGTCCCAGATTTATGGGGAAAATATTTTATTGCTACTTCTCTGATGATACTATTTCATTAAATGCCCTAGTTGTTTGTTGATGTTGTTTTTTCACTATTTGCATCTTCTGGCTGACTAGTAAAAGTAAGCACAACAATAGGGGCTCATAAGCTACAGTTTAATTTAATTTAATTTTTTTTGGGGGGGAAGAAAGGAAATAAGCATTTATTAAGTATCCAAGCACTTGACAAATATCACACCATCTGATCCTCATAACAACATTGGGAGTTGGTCTTATAATTATCCTCACTTACAGATAAGGAAACTGAGGTAAACAGAAATTTACCCAGTCACAAAGCTAGTAAGTGTCTGAGGTCAGATTTTAATTCAAGTCTTCCCATCTCTTAAGTGCAGTGCCTTATCCACTGCACCATCTAACTTTTTTTTTAATTTTATTAAAGCTTTTTATTTGCAAAACATATGTGTGGGTAATTTTTCGACATTGGCCCTTACAAAATAAGCCACAGTTTTAAAAGGTTCCCCAGATTACCTTGAATCTTAGCTAACTCATCTGTGGGGATCCATGCACAATTGAGGGTGCCATGAGTGCTTCTTATATACTCTACTTTCCAGCCAAATTAGACAACCTACAGTTCTTGGTCACTACCTGTTGAACTCTCTTCTTTCATTATCACTTACCATTTCTTGGACAAAGCTTTGTTTGAACCCCCACCCCACCACTGTTTTAGATAGAAGTATTTTTTCTCAGTTCAAATTTCTCATTGCATTTTACCTTATTACATTCTTCTTTGTGTTAAAGTTATTGGTTATCTTCCCTGTCACACTATAAACTACCTGAGAATAGAGAGTATAGTGCTTCATACATATTATACACTTAATAAATATTTGTTGCATTGAATGAAACTCACTACAATGTTCTTTAACAAAACACTGAGTAGTAAAAAGAATACTGAATTTGGAGTTAGATCACATTTGTGATCCTGGACAAGTCACTTTATTTCTCTAAATCTCAGTTTTCTTATCTGTAAAATGAGACATTTGGATTAAATGGTCTCTAAATTTCTTTCCAGTTCTTAATTTTATGAAAAAGTATCACAGAAATCTTCATTCCCAAGACTATGGGAACTAGAAACAGATATTTACATCAAAACTTAGTCAAATTTCATATATCATCAACTTAACCCAATAACTATTTACAAGTTATAAAACAGGAAGGATGAAGCCCTTTAAATCATGAAAAAGAATAAAAAGGAAGAACAAGCTAATTTTGTTTCTCAGGTCTCTGAAGCTTAAAAAACTAATAATAATCACTCATCTTTTTATGACTTAGCCTTCAACTGGCTATGTGATTTGAAATTGTCTTTCCAATAACAAGGTTGGTTTTTTTTTTTTTTAAATTTTAAATTGCGCAATTTTCTTCTTAACACTTTCTTGGATCATTCTCTTCACAATAGTGTATGGGCACTGACCAACAGTAGAAAAATCCCATGTACAAATGCAGATAGTATAAAACAGAAAATCCATTTATCATGAATACTCCAATGTGCCTGAATTCTTATTGATGTGGGGATTTCTTCCAATGATATATATATCACGGGTCATTCTTACCTCTCATCCTGAGCGATATTTATCCATTCCGCTTCATAAATTCATTACAGGTGGAGGTCCAATCAATGTTCTTGGGATTTCCTGACATCACAAGAATATTAAATAAAACATGTAGGCTGCCTATTGGTTCTCCATTGCTTTTTAAAAAATGACTGGTCCACGTTTTGTTTTGATCACACATTTCTTCGATAAAATCCTTTATGCCATTTCTCTCGTGAATTTTTCCTTTACAATGTACTAGTGCCAGCTCATGCTTACCATAAAATTTTCTATTGCTAGTTAGGTCATACTTAATTTAAAATCTTTAGACACTGTCATGTTCCATGTCTCATTGCTATACAACATCAACAGAAGGACATTGGTATTTAAAACAAACAAATCAAAAAAAAGGGGGGCCTTTATTTCAGGGATCTTAGGGTCATTAAAAGAACTTTCTCAAAGGAAATTTGGCTGACTTTCCTTTTTCTACTCATTCTGGCCAACTGTAGTATCTTTGAAAGATACATGTGTGTTTACTGATATATGATCTCAATCACAGTATGGAAATCAAGTGTTCTTCATCAATTTAGTCTTATCCATCATCATAATAATATCTTTCTTTTTATATTAATAGTTTATTATTAATAACAGTAGCTTACTTTGTATATTTATAATAACCATAGGAATAGTTTACTTTAAAGAATATGGATCTGTAATTTCCTCAATATTGGGGGTGGGAGGGGAGCTTCCAAATATAAGGGATTTGACTTTGTCAGGGCCATATGTGTCTGAAACAGAACTTGAACCCAGAAGACTTCTTACATCAATGACCAACCTTTTATCCACAATTGTTTCATTGCTTCCCTACATTTTTATATATTTTTTGAGAGGCAATCAGGGTTAAGTGACTTGCCTAGGGTCACAAGTTAGTAAGTGTTTGAGTCTGGATTTGGACTTGGGTCTGATTCCAGCACTGTGCTCTATCCACTATGCTGCTTCCCTACATTTTTATAGTGCTTTGACATTTTCAAATTTTTTTTCACACCCCTAATCATATTTGATTCCTCACAATAAACGTGAGGTAAGGATGATTAAACAGGGATAATAGTAATAAGGAGGAGATGTAGTTAAATGAGACCTGGGCTGGGAGCCATATGGTCCCCATCCCAACTCTGTCCCTTTTTTGTATCTACATAATCTTCAGCCTTTACTTTATTCCTCTGGGTCTCAGTTTATTTAACTGTAAAATAAGAAGAGTGGGACAGATGATTTCTAACGTCCTTAGTAGCTCTTAACATTTTGTTGTTATTGCTGTTGTTGTAGCAGTTGTAGCACCAGCAGTGGCAGTAGTAATAATAATAATAATACAAAAAATTTATGGCCTGCTCTAATGAAGATCTACAAAAGCATTTTACATAACATTAATGTTAATGACAAAACAATACATTAGCCAAAGCCACCAATTCAAGGATTTTTCTGCTACATAGAGAAAGTTAAAAGGGGCATAATTAGCACCAGAAATTAGTCTGGATTCTAGACTACAAAATGAAGGATTATTTTTCATAGCAAGTTTGATTGTAACTTACTTGAACTGGTCACTATAAACTGGACCACATTTGAAACTCATGATGGAAAATTCTCTGGGGGGAAATTTATAAATTAAATTAACAACTTATTCAGATGTGGAAACAAATACCCTCTCTCCTATTACCTCTGCCAAATTACAGACAAAGCTATGTCTAATGTATTGCTTTAATGTAGAAAATTGTTTGTTAAGGTTGCAGGGCTTTTATAGTTCCAGAGGACCTATAATAAAACATGCTTCCCATTTTCTTACAGAGGGGTTATGGACTCAGGATGCAGAATGAAACTCATTTTTTGGACATAGCCAACATGAGAATTAGTTTTGTTTGACTATGAATATTTGTAACAAAGTGCTTAACATAGCTAATCTCATTTGATCCTTCTAATAGTCCTATGAAATAGACAGCATTATTATTCCAATTTTGCAGATGAAGAAAATGCTGGATGATCCTGTGCTATGTATGTATGTATATATACATATATATGTGTGTATAATATATATAATTCATACATACATATGTAGATATATAGATCTATCTATCTATCTCAACTAGGAGGCTCAATGGATAGAGTAATGAGCCTGGAGTCAGGAAGACTCATCTTCACAAGTTCAAATCTGGTCTCAGACACTTATTAACTGTGTGACCCTGCTTGCCTCAGTTCCCTTATCTGTCGGAGAAGGAAATGGCAAACCATTAAGGTATCTTTGCCAAGAAAACTCCAAACGAGGTCACAAAGAGCGGGACATGACTGAAATGACCAAACAGCAAAGACATGTACTTCTCAGAGTGGGACAGACAAATGCAGGATCCCATCCGATCTAACTCAATCCAATAAGCATTTATTAAGTTACTACTGTGTGCCATACAATACGCAAAGGCTTGGGATACATTTTTAAAAAGACAGATTCCTTCCCTGGAGCTTCGTGGTGGCGGTGCTTTTGTGGAGGTATCTGGAGTCGGACAACGGTGTTGGGCTGTGGTTGATCAGTGCCAATGTGAGGTCCAAAGGCACTACCACAAATGGAGTCAAGGTGGAACACGGAGAGTGAAAAGGAGGGCTCGGCTTTCCTTTGTGCTTCTATGATTCTGCTTCGCTCCCAGAGGACAGCCCCGTCTAGGATTTGGAGGCGCCACAGTCCTGGGCCGGCACTTCCCAGGTCTCCCAGCCAACGTGACAGGTCTCTTCAGCGATACGTTACAAGTGTCCCTCAACCAAGACCAGAGGAAGGAGCCGGTCCCCGACTTTTTGTCTGCAGATGACGGCTGACTCAGTGAGCCTCTGAGGTTGAGCTGCCCCTGCCATCGGCGCCAGGCCACGGCGAACTAGCTCCATACAGTCCATATGGAGAACGGCTGGTCACAGTAACCAGAGAAATCCTGAATGCTGTGGATAAGCTCACTCCCCCTTGCAGCCCACTCCCAGGGGTGACACGATGAGGTCGATGGGTATTTCCGGAGCGAGCTCAGTGCCTGGGAGGCTTTGCTAGAAAATGCGGGAGAGCAGCAGCTTCAGATGCACTACTGCATGTCTATGAATTTGGACCCCGCTAGAAATCTGAGCTCTTTCACTTGAAATCTGAGGGAGATCCTGAGGGTGACTTGGCAAGACGAGGAAGTGGAGCCCGGACTGAACTGCCGGGCTCCACTCCCGCAGAGTGCAGCTCCGATGACCTACCAAATGCATGCAGGAGACCTCAGCCGAGGTGAGCCCGCCCACGCTGGTCAGGAAAAGCTGGGCCAGGACCCTCTGAAGTTATCCAGGAGCTTAGGATTGGGATGGGACAATATTCGGAAGCAAGCAAGGAGGCCGGGGGAGGAGAGAGATCCGAAGGGACGGGTCTGGAAGCAGAAGTCAGGTACAGCGACAGATGCAGAGTAGAACTGAGCCAAAGTCCAGCTTCTGCCCTCCAG
>JAJPUD010000965.1:465167-491814 GCA_023553655.1 Myrmecobius fasciatus
CGGGTGTCACAGGTGCCTGTTTCTAAGTGTGTTCCATCATTTTATTATAAACGGTATTTGACAGAACCAGTTTCACTCCTAAACTCCTGTGTTTGACTCAATTATATATATTTTCCTGTGTTCCTTGGTCTCTGGTATGAGGGCGTGGGGGGCATTTTTTCCCCTTAATTACATGTAAAAACAACTTGTAGCAATCATTTTTTAAAAATTTGTATTCTAGGGGCAGCTAGGTGGAGCAGTGAATAGAGCACCAGCCCTGAATTCAGAAAGACCTGAGTGCAAATTTGGTCTCAGACACTTAACACTTCCTGGCTGTGTGACCCTGGGCAAGTCACTTAACCCCAATTGTCTCAGGAAAAAAAAATGCATTCTGAAAGCTCTATCTCCTCTTTCCCCTCCATGAAAAGAAAAGAGACTCAATATAGACCAGTCAGTCTTACAAAATATTTTCATCTTAGCCAAATTCATTTAAATAAAACAGACTCAGCACTATTGTGGCAGAATGAAATGAAGTATGAAATGGTTCTTGTCTACAGGGAGCTTATGGTCGTTAGGGAGAAAGGATATGCACAGGAAACATGAATAAGAATATAAGAAAGCAGATGTCTAAGTGCCAAATAGCTTCTACCAACATTTAGTGTTCTAGAAGCTAGCTGATGTATTTGGGATATTTGGTTGTACACATTTAGCTTAGCCAATCCCCACAAAAATTATGAAATGAATAAAGTTTATCTTCAGGACCTTAAGTATATCTTAAAGCTTTAATAGTGAAATTTCAGGTATCAGCCAGTGTGAAGGGAGTATTTGGTGCAACATCATTCCTATTGGCAATGAATCATACCATGTAGACTTTGGGATCCTCTACTCTGATTTAATGAAAAAGGTCCAATCCACTCTACCCTTAACCTCCCATCTTCTCCAAACAGAACTAGAAAATGCCCCAAACTAAGTTCTGATTAGGAAATCCAAGGAAAAAAAAATCATACCAAGTTGTTTTTCCAGCCCAGTTCAGTAGAAGAAAGTAGAAAGAGAAGTCTGCAGACCCTGGGAAGTGAAGCTAGCCAGAAGGAGCCACAGGGAGCATTATAATGTGGGAAGAGGCTGTATACCAGAACAAGAGATCCCGAATTTTCCTGGATAAACTGTTTATAAGAAAACGATACATATTTTCTCCCTTTAGAAATCTATTGGTGGTCATAGAGGGAATTTAATGAAACAAAGGTTCTAGGAGTAGTTCTGTTATATCTTGATGATCTTAAAAGAAAAATGGAGAGAAAAGAGACTATCTTGGGTGGATGGTGGTAGGGAGAGAAAGGATGCAGAAAATTATCTGAGAGTAGGCAAGTATAAGTCTATAGAAATAAGGCAGAAGGATCAAGGACAGTGATAACACTTGAACTTTACTCTCATCTGAGCTGGTTAAGGAAGGAAAAATATAAATACATATAGAAGTATAAAAATACATAGGGAAACAAGTAACACGGAATTGGGAAACAGAAGTTAGAAGGAAGAAGACTAAGGGAATAATTAGTTGAGCAATATAAGCAAATATTTATAGCAGTTCTTTTTGTGGTGACAAAGAATTGGGAACTGAGGTAAGGTTCCCATCGACTGGGGAATGGCAGAACAAGTTATAGTTCATAAATGTGATGGAATACTATTGTGCTATAAGAAATGAAGGAGTAGGCTGGAATGAATGGATGAAGAATGAAGTGAATAGGACAAGGAGAATAATTTATACAAGGACAATAGTATTGCAAAGATGAACAACTTTCAAAGACTTAAGAACTCTAATCAAGGCAATGACCAACCACATTTCCAGAGGAGTCATGATGAAACATGCTATCTAGCTCCTGATAGAGAGGTTAAGCATTTAAGAGTACAGATAGAAATATAGATATGTGTGTATACATATACACACCCATATATAATTTAAAAGACAATGCAGAATTTGATTGATTATTGTACATATTTGTAACAGAGATTTTTTTTTCTTTTTGTTTTTCTTTCTCATATAGGGACAAGTGGGGAAATGGGAAGGAAAGCAGATTTTTGCTGATTAGAAAAAAATTAATTGAAAACAAAAATTTAGAAGTACCTTGAAAAATGAGCCAGATATGAAATAAACAAAGACAACTGGGGTCAGTTCCATGTGTGTGTGAACAACACAAGCAAAAGCGCAGAGACAGGAATGATCATGTTATGTGTAATAGCAAAGAGGCTAATCCCTTCTCTAGTGTACATTCTCTACAACCCCAGCAGGGAAGGATCAGAGCAATCAATTCAAGCATGTTCACTAGCACTAGCCTGCAGCTAGTTGATTAGCCCAGCTCCTCCTTGAAAGTCATAAGCCTGAATTCTGGCCAGATCAAATTGCCTGCCTTTCTCCTAGAAAGGACTATCAACTGACAGCCTCCACCAGAGCCTTTCTCCTTAAATACATATTAGTCAGAGCCAGAGCCTTTCTCCTTAAATATATATTAGTCAGTAAAGGGACGTCCTCCTAGGACTCGAATCATAGAAGCATTTTTAGTGATTCACATGGGAATACTGGCTGCTGCCAGAAGGAATTTGGAAAGGATCTTTAGGGATTAGGAAGACCTGGACAAAAAACAAAAGTACTTGGGAGGCAGGTGGTGTTCCAACACTGTTGCCAAATGATGATAGGGAAATTTGAAAAGAAAGTAGGGTACAGGAAATGAAAGAAGGATAAGGAGATTGTTGCTGCAGAATGGGATTTGGCTTTCTGGACAATATCTTAAAATAAAAGAATTAAGAGATGGGCTCCAGGCCAGGGATGGAATACATGCAAGATGATCTGGGAACTGACTGGTCTAAATATAAAGATTTAAAACTGAATGAGAAAGGAGAGGGAGGAAAAAAAAAACAAAAACAAAAACCCCAGATAGAGCTGTTGAGTGAAATAACAATAGCAAATAATAACAAGAAAGGGTCTCAATTCAAAGGAGACAATGGCAAGGATAAGTGGCAGAACCAAAACTAGAAGCTCTGGATATTTATACAATTGTGCATGGGTAAATAAATCCAGTTCTACGTCTCAAGGAAGGAAGATATAACCATGGACACTTCAAAGCTAACTCTGCAGGATGTATTGATTAGTATTACAAATCACCAACAGGATATAAGTAATAATACCTGTGCCAGTCAGATCTGCCTTGCACCCAAATCTCACACATCTGTCTTGATCCCTGAGAGGCAAAATCATGCATGTGGTGAATACAGGCAGTCCTAGATCTGTCCAGAATACAGACTAGGCCCAAGAAGTACCAAAGATTGCATATTACTATTTTATAGTCTGGAGAACAGGGGCCACTGGAAACTTTTATCAAATGAACCAATAAACCCCAGACTTGCAACTCAGATGTCATCCTAGACTTCTTAGCATCTCTCTCAATTACACCCTCCCACATATTCACATCTAAGACTTTTTTCCCCCTGAGGCAATGAGGTTAAGTGACTTGCCCAGGGTCACACACTTAGGAAGTTTTAAGTGTCTGAGGGCAGATTTGAACTCAGGTCCTCCTGACTTCAAGGCTGGTGCTCTATCCATTGTCCCCATATCTAAGACCTTTTGACTTTACTCTCAAGATGACAGGAAAAGATAATGACGAATGTTGGAGGAGATGTGGGAAAACTGGGACATTGATACACTGTTGATGAAGCTGTGAATGGATCCAGCCATTCTGGAGAGCAATTTGGATCTATGCTCAAAAAGTTATCAAACTGCATATCCTTTGACCCAGCAGTGTTTCTATTGGGCTTATATCCCAAAGAGATCATAGAGGAAGGAAAGGGACCCACTTGTGCAAGAAAGTTTGTGGCAGCCCTTTTTGTAGTGGCTACAAACTGGAAACGGAATGGATGCCCATCAATTGAAGAATGGCTGACCAAATTATGGTATATGAATTCACTGAGATATTATTGTTCTGTAAGAAACAACCAGCAGGATGATTTTCAGAGAGGCCTGGAGAGACTTACATGAACTGATGCTGAGTGAAATGAGCAGAACCAGGAGATGATTATACACGGCAACAAGAAGACTATATGATGATCAATTCTGAAGGACATGACTCTCTTCAACAATGAAATGTTTCAAACCAGTTCCAGTTGTTCAGTGATGAAGTAAGCCATATATACCCAGGGAGAGGCCCGTGGGATCTGAGTGTGGACCACAACATAGCATTTTCATGCTCTCTATTGATGTTTTTTTTTTTTTTCTTGCATTATGTTTTCCTTTTCAGGTTTTTTTTTTTCTTGTAGATCCGATTTTTCTTGTACAGCAAGATAACTGTATAACTATGTATACACAGATTTGATTTGTCATATAATTTAACATAATTAACATGTAGGAGACTTCCTGCTATCTAGGGGAGGGGATGGGGGGAAGGAGAGAAAAATTTGGAACAGAAAGCTTTGTACGGGTCAATGTTGAAAAATTACCCATATGTATGTTTTGCAAATAAAAGGCTTTAGTAAAACAAACAAACAAACAAAACAACAACAACAACAACAACAAAAGAATAACCTATTTGGCAAAACTGAATATAAACTTATATGGGGAAAAATGGGTCTTTAATGAAAGAAGATTTCTAAGCATTTCTGATAAAAGGCCAAAACTGTTTAGATACTTTGAAATAGAACTGTAAGAATCAAGAGAAAGAAAGAGAAGTACTAACATTTGATTAATCAGAAAGCCCAATATGAGGATGAATATGAGAAAAGAAATAGACATCTTTATAGGATCCTAATGCTAAGTCAAGAAGTATTTATTAGGCATTTGCTACATCCTAAGCATTGTATCAAGCTATGGGAATACAAATACAAGCAGAAAGAGAGATAGCTCCTGTTCTGAAGGAGTTTACTTTTTAATGGCAAAAGATAATACTTAAAAGGAATCTGAAAAGAGGTTCGATGGAGGGAGATGAAACTGCCTGATTCGAGGGCATAGTAGAAAAAGACCAGAGAGAGGTGAATTAATGACTGGTTGAGCAAATGGAAATTCTAAGAGGGAAATGGATTCAGGGTACTTACAAAGTAAGAGGTAGTCTAATAGAAGTTTATTCAAAGAAGAGTATTCAGATATGGAATATAGAATTCACTCAACATGGAAATAAGCAGAAATAGGAAGAGGGGCTTTAAGAGGAAAGACTAGACATGGGAAGAGTCAGAAGAAACCCAGACTTTAATTTCAGAAGGGGATTGTGGAGGTGGTATTAAAGGGAAAGGAAGAAAGAAGAAAAACCTGTGATTGGAGGACAAAGGGAAGAACAGTAGTAGAGCCAAAATGGTTTGCTTAATTTAATAAATAACAAGTATTAGGTAAACTTCTCTTTTACCATATTCTTTTTCTTTGTAAATGGGGTGGAGCCAAAAAGAGGAAAAATATAAGAGGATAAAATAGAGGGAAATATATAAGTAATATCACAACTATAAACATGAATGGGACAAGTTCACTTAAAATTGAAAAAGCTAGCAGAAAGAATTAGAAGGCAGAATCCAACAACATGTTAACAAGAAACACACTTTGGGGCAGCTAGATGGTGCAGTGGATAAAGCACCAGTCCTGAAGTCAGGTAATCTCGTCTCAGACACTTGACATTCCCTAGCTGTGTGACCCTGGGCAAGTCACTTAATCTCAATTGCCTCAGCAGAAAGAAAAAAAAAAGGTCAAGAAAACTTGACTGGAAACACAAAGATTCAAGTGGACTTAAAATGAGGTTATACAGAATCTATTATGCTTCAGATAAATATTAAAAAACACAGAAATAACAACCTTAATTTCAGATAACAATAAAAAGAGAAACTTCTTTAAATAAGGATAACAGAAAATGAAACAATAACAATGCTTATTTGTATGTTTATATACATATATATGGCATATGTATATGTGTACTGAATAGCATACTATCTAAAGAAAAAATTAATTTGTAGGAAGACAGTAAAATTATAATATTGAGGAACCTCGATGTGCTTTTTTCAGAACTAGACAAATAAAACAAACAAACAAACAAACAAAAATGAGAAAGAAGTTAAAGACCTGAATAGGGCATTAGAATATTAGGGATTTAAGATCTCTGGCAATTCCTGAATAAGAAAAGAAAGGAATTTACATACTTGTTGGCTGTGTATGGCACCTTTGCAAAAAGTGACTATGTACTGGGACAAAAAAAACTTCACTCAATGCTGAAAAGAAGAAATACTAAATATATCCCTTATCACTGACCATTATGCAATAATCACAAAATTATTTTTGATATTGAATAATTCAACATTAAAGAAATAATAAAGAATTAATTGGATTGGAGAAAAAAAAATTATTCCTATCCAGAATTTAGAAGAAATAATAATTGAAGAGAAAACAAAGGAAACTAACAAAAATTATTTCATCCAAATATGCAGCAAAAAAACTGAAAACCTGAAGGAGGCAGATGAATACTTACAAAAATATAATGTACCCAGATTAAATGAAGAAATAGATTATTTCAATAACCCACAACATCAGGAAAGTAAACTGAACAACCCATGTATGAAGTTCAAAAAACCAAATCAACATACAAAATTCAGGACCAGGTGGATTTACAAGTATATATTACTAGACATTCAAAGAACTATTTATTCCAACATTTTACAAACTGTTTGCAAAAGTAGGAAAAGAATGGACCTTTCCAAACTCTTTCTGTAATACAAAAAATCATTTTGATACCTAAATCAGGGAAAATAAACCAGAGAGATGAAACTATAGACAAATCTCTCTAAAGGAAGTTGACACAAAAATCTAAAATAAAATTGTCTGCAACATTATGACATAGTTGCATATAATTGTGAATAATGGATTGACTTAATATAAGTTAAACTTTAAATATAATAGACCAACATTAATAACAAAATATGATTAAAGCCAAAATTATATCAGTAGATGCTGAAAAGGTTTTTGACAAAATCCAACTCTCACTCTTCTCCCCATTTTGTTAAAAACACTAAAAAGCATAGGAGCAAATGGACTTTTCTTTAATATGGTATGTGTTACCTGGTAAATATCAAGAACAAACATTACATGGAATAATATTAGATGCCTTTCCAATAAGAAAAGGGGTAAAACAAGGTCATTTATAATCACCAATGCTATTTAACATAGTGATGGGCATGCAAGCTACAATAATATAATAAAGAGGAACCAATATAATAAACATAGCAGAAAAGGAAGCACAACTAACACTTTTTTTTTCTTTTCTGGATAATATGATGATCTATCTAGAAAACTCTAATGTTATCTAAAAATTAATTGAATAAGAAATTTAGGAAAGTAACATAATATGAAATAAATCCACAGAAATAATTAACATTCCTGTATATTGTCAACAAAACACAGAAGTACACAGAAGGTCCCTTTAGTACAAGATCTAATTTTTTGCTGTTCCTTATAACTCTAAACACTGAAAATAGTGACTGTCTGGAACATAGTAAATGCTTAATAAATGCTTATTGAGTGACTGGCTGATTAATATTTGAAAACATATTGCTAGGTTAGAAACTAGCTAAGTAAAATGGCAAAGCGCTTTGATAGTGAACTATCACTATTATTGAGTTACAAATCTATGTCATTTCATGAAGGGCCCCAATCATACTCATTTTACTACTGGCTTTCCTCTCTATAGACTTATTTATTTCCTCACTTTCCTGGAACCTTCAATGTGATATCTTCCCCTACTAGAATATAAGTTCTCTGATGGTGGGGATTATCTTTTTTTGCTTATCTTTGTATTCCCAGAATTTAGCACAGTGCGCAGTAGGTAATAAGCATGTAATAAATACTCTTGTCTATGAGAAAAGTTATGCAAATACAAGGAGTTATCAATAGCATAATCATCTATACTCCTTAGAAATGATAAAACACAACAAACAGTAGAATTTGCTTCAAATGTTGGGGGAGGGTGGGATAATAAAGTGTTCCTTTTTATTCTTTTTAGGCAGGACTTAGAATTTAGGTCATTGGAAATTAAAATTTGACTTTATCCTAACACCAGGGGAAAAGATAAACAGGGATTAGATCAAGATTGGGAGGAGAGTGGGATGATTGAGAAAAAAGGGAAGGAGAAGATCCCTGAATAGGTGAAATGGATCCTCATCATTCTGATATGGAAACTAGAAGGGCTGCCAGCCTTGGGGTCAACTTCTACAAATAACTATAATGGAGAGTTCAAATGCCTATGAAGGAGTAGGGGTGGGAAATAGGAGGCAATGATTTAAATATTTTATGTAGAATAGGGGTGAGGTGGTTAATAAGAGTATGATCAAGAAAGACAGACTACATGAAATACCCAAGTATTTCTATCACTCAGTATTACACCAGGGCAAGAAAATCACGAGTTGCCAAATATGACAGGATTAGTCTCTATCAAATCCCAACGCTGACATTGGTTAATTTTAACTTTTATGATCTAGGACACTTGAACATTCTGCTGTGTGTCAAGTTGCAGAATTTCTCTTTTTTCCATCAAAAAGAAGAAAGCAAAGAATGAAGCAGGTTCCTCTAAGCAAAACTAGTGAGTGAAAGCACTTTTTTTTTTTTTCTTTAAGCATGCTAATTTTACACTTCTGTAACTTAACAATAGATTGAGGGACTGGTGCCAGGACTAAGGCCAAGGACAGGGAATTACTCCATCTGTTCTTGGAAGACATCAGGAAGTGACCTGCTTCTTTTCTAATTACTATGGTAAGGTTGTCTTTAATATTAAAGTTACATATTTATTTTGAATTTGTGGAACATGGCACACATATTTGTTGCTCTTAAGCCTAGTTTTTGTTAGACTGCTTTTCATCTTTTTACCAAATTAAGATTTTTTTTCTTCCTAAATAACTTATATTTTCTTTCTTTAAAAAAAAAATATTGAGTAGAATTCCAGCTTATGATTCTCTCCTTATCTAGTCTGATTCATTGATTCATCTCTCTTTTTTAACTAATACCAAATGATTCCAATGATTTGCTGCTTTATAATATAGTTTGAGGTGTAGGCGTTATTCATCTATAACTCCTATTTCTTTTCATTATTTCCTTGGATTTTTATTTTTCCAAATGAATTTTATTGGTTTATCAAGATTTGATAATTTGATTGTAATAGCATTAAGAGTACAAATTAACTTTGGTAGCATTGTCACTTTTATTATACTGGCACAACACTGCTAAAAGCACTGAATTTTCCTCCAGTTATTTATGTTCTTTATTTCTTTTAAGAACACTTTATAATTAATCTATTAAAATATTGTGTGTGCTTTGGTAGATTGATCCTAAAATATTTAATGTATTTTGTAGTTATTTCAAATGGGATTCACCTTTCTATTATTGTTTCTTTGATTTCATTTTGTAGAATGATATTCATTGTTGAGAATTTATTTTGTAGACTGTAACTTGAATGAAGTTATTGTCTCATTCATTGCTTAAGATTTTCTAAGTGAACCATCATATTATCAATTTTATCTCCTTGGCCTATCTTTATGTCTTTAATTCTTTCTTCTTGTCAGAACTGTAAGTAAATAATAGCAGAGAGAGTATCTGCTTTACTCCTGTATTTATTGCAAAAGCTTCTAGTGAAACTACATTGTATATGATACTTGTTTTTGGTTTTAGATTTTTTCTTTAATAAAAGTTCCTTTTATGCTTACACTTTGTAACATTGTAGTAATGGTAGAATTTATTCTGTAAGAGTGATAGAATTCTCCTGTGAATCCATGTAGCTTTTTACTTTCTTTCTTTCTTACGAGTTAGTTAACTTCCTTTTTTTGAGAATGGATTATGTAAGATCTCTATATTTGGTCTTCTGTTAGTTTGAGTATTTTCATATTTTGCTGGGATGGAGATAATATTTTCCATTAACATTGTTTTTATTTTTCTTCTTCCAGATTTTCCTACACTTGTGTGTTTTTCTTTCTTTCTTTTTTTTTTGCTTTTTGGGAAGGCAACTAAGGTTAAGTGACTTGCCCAGGGTCACACAGCTAGGGAATGTTAAGTGTTTGAGACCAGATATGAACTCAGGTCCTCCTGACTTCAGGGCTAGTACTCTATCCACTGAGCCACTTAGCTGCCCCATGTGTTTTTATTTCTAATCTGTTTTTCTCTCTTTTGTCTCTTGGAGAGATTTACTACTGGGGATTCAAGATTTTCTACTGAACAAATGATTTTTGCCATGCAGAACATAACTTCTGCATTCATAATTTTTAATTCTCTCTTGAACCATTTGGAATCATCTGTCATTCTATTCTTTCATGGAAATTCATGGGTTTTTCTGCCTTATCAGCTATTGACTTATGTTCTTTTGTTTTGTAATATTTATTCAGAGATGTCTGGATTTGATTAGATGTCCCAAAGGTCATCTTCTCTTCTGTTAATATCATCCCTGTTGATTTATCTATTTGTGTTCAAAGTTTTTAACTGAATTTCCATCTTCCTGAGATCTTCTGTAACTTCATTTTTTTCTCATGCCGGCCTTCTCTCCCTATTGCTTCCCTTCTGACTTTGTAAGTGTTGTTGAATCATTCAGTTTTGTCTAACTCCTTGTCACCCCACGGGCAGGCCTTTCTATCTCCCAAGAGCTATTATAATAAGCTGTTCCCCTTAATTCTGACTTTTCATCTGCCCCACCTGACACTTCATATGATGGAGTCAGCATATAATTTAAATAGGCAAGGTGATGGTACACAGGCTTTTCACACTGCTTTTTCAGTCTTCAGCCAACCAACCATTCCATGCTCAGCTCTAGCTGTTGCTTCTTGGCCTGGTTTCTGAGGAGACAAGTGAAATGGTCTGGTAGGCCCATCTCTTTGAAGACTGGCTCTCAAAACTGCCTCTGCCTCTTCCTGTACTTGGATATTCACCTTCACCTTGGGTCTCCAGCTTAATTTTCTGGACAGAACAGATCCCAGCTGGATGCCAGGCTTTTCGGCTCCCCGCCTCCCACACGTGCACACACTGGAGCCCCGTCCCAGCTCCCCCTGGACCTGGACCCTCTTGTTGGTCACGCTGAAGGCAAGGACTTCTGATGCAACCTTTGGGCTTCCTAAATCCACAAGTTCACTTCCATGACACTTCTATCCTGGAAGACTCAATCACCTAAAATCAGGGAAAAAAACAGCCCCCACACAGTGAGAGAAGGAATATGCCTGACAAGCACACAGACTGATCCTTGGGACCAGCTCTAAGTAGTCCTGCCTCCTTGAAGCTGCAAAGAAAAGTGATAAGGAGACGTTTTTGCATGACCACTCAGTTCCAGTTCTGAATCATCAGTTCTTCTAACTCCAGATAGGAGACCTACCAGAGAGTGGAGCAATATCGACTAGCCCAATTCTTGGTATTGCATAAGGTGTTGTCCCCCTAGGACAGACAATGTCACATTCCACACGACTAGCCAGGCTTGGTTAGCGCCCAGGGATTGGCAGCACATCACTTTTCCCTTCCTTCCTATCCTCTATTTGGATTGGAAACTTTACTAATTCTTACCAAAAGATTCAAAATATAATAATGTCATTGAGGCAGCAGCTTCCTCCCATGGCTGTATTTTTCAGGTTTAACTAAAGCTCACAGGAAGGTCTTATGTCATTGTATCACCAAACTGCAATGAGAATAAAAGGTTTAGAACACACACACACACACACACACAGACACACACACACACACACACACACAAACTGTGAATCTGATAGACAAAAAATGAACTTTTGAAAAACAAGAAGGGAAAAAAGGCCTCAGACAACAGCAGGAGAAAAACAAAAAATCTCTCTTTTAGGTCATCCTCATTTATACAGATATAACAGGCAACTTCATTTTATTTATTTATTTAATCAAATTTTTGACTGATTTTCTTGGGCAACTTCATCCCTTGTCTTTCTAATTAGAGAGTACTTAAGGTCCAGAAGTGATAGTATCACCATAATTTGCCTAGTAAGATAAAGTTACTATGCTCACTTGTGGCTATTTTAATTGTTGAAACTTCAAAAGATATCTTGGGTTTACAGGCAGAAAACATGCCTTAAACCCAAATCACTCTGTCTCATCTTGACCAACAACAGGTGCCAGACCAAGCCCCATGTGGTCCTTGGTTGGGCCCTGATTGGCTCAGAATGAATGTAAATAGCAATTGTTCATGTTTTAACCAGAAACCCTGAGGGTCTTCCCCTCTCAGACTGGATTGGTTGATTGATTGATTTAGACTAAGTAAGAGATCATTCTTTGCTTCAATTCTTACCTTATCTCAATCACTGATTGGGTATGGCCTCAGTCAAACTGAGACCTGTACCTGTTAAAGAGGTCAAGCTTAAAAAAGACCAAGGTGTCCCATTTCATCCAGGGACATCTCCAGTCTTGCTTGATATCTTGCCACCGGACCAGGATAGCTTTGGAGGAGAGAGTAAAGCTGGTGACTTTGCACAACCTCCCTCACTTAAATCCAACTCACTTGCATGTCATGGTCCTCTTAGAGAATGAAGGACCAACAACAACCACATTTTGAGAAGAACATTGATAAATGAGAAAACAACAACCACATTTTAGGAAGAACAATGATAAATGAAAAAACCACCACCACATTTTAAGAAGAACATTGATAAATGAGAAAACAACAACCACATTTTAGGAAGAACAATGGTAAATGAAAAAACAACCACCACATTTTAAGAAGAACATTGATAAATGAGAAAACAACAACCACATTTTAGGAAGAACAATGGTAAATGAAAGAACAACCACCACATTTTAAGAAGAACATTGGTAAATGAGAAAACAACAACCACATTTTAGGAAGAACACTAATAAATAAGAAAACAACAACCACATTTTAGAAAGATCATTGATAAATAATAAAACAACCACATTTTTGGTGAGGCAATTGGGGTTAAGTGACTTGCCCAGGGTCACACAGCTAGGAAGTGTTAAGTGTCTGAGGCAACAACCACATTTTTGGAAGAACATTGGTAACATTGAAAATGTTCAGAGGAGTGTAAGAAGGATGTTGAAAGATCTCAAGTTCATGCTATAAGTAAGGTAATGAACTGAACTTGGCCCAAGGTGGAGAGGTAAAAGATAGAGGGGAGAAATGGATGTTAGCTGTCTAAGTACATTGGTACCTTGATGCTTGTTGCATTTGGTATTTATTCAATACATTTCAGCACTCAACACTTGCTGGCTGTCTTGGCTGAGCAGTGGAGATGGGAGGTTGGCTAGGTGTACCGGTCAGCCCCTGCCATCACTGCTTTTACCTCCGCTGTGGGCAGGACTGGGAGGCTGGAGTCCACTTTGCTGAGGTTGTGCAGACAGGTCGCAGGGCAGTTTCTGCAGGACAGTGTGGCTGCAGTGTACAGTCTCCTGGCTCTCAGTCGTACTGGAAGGGTCATGGAGCAGCTGGTGTGCTTGGCTGCAGGAGCCGAGGTGGTAGCTATGGTGGCTGTGACTGTGGAGAGCCTGGCAGCCCTAGCCCGGGGCCATGGCCAGAGGAAGCCCCATACCCAGCCCCTCTCAGCCCCCCTAGGTGTGGGGGAGAGTATAAAGACCATGATTCCTCACACTGAGTTGGGTCATGAGGGAGAAACCTGGCTGGGATGGGCCGGTTTGTTTCTCTGAAGCCCCACTTGCCTCTTTGGGGAATTGGGTGGGAAGGGATAGCTAGGCTGTGGACTGAAGAGGTGTTCCTAATGTGGAAAATATGTTCAGTACTCATCCATTTTCACTGCTCAAGTGGTTTCTGGGACCAATTAACTGTATCTGAAAGGTCATCATATGGAAAATAGATTAGACTTGTTTGGCTTGGTCTCCGATGATGGAAGAAGTAAGATGGATGGAAGTTACAAAGGAGAATTGATAACTTTTTAACAACTAGAACTATCCAAAAGGAGAACGCATGCCTCAGGAAGTAAGCAAAGACTGGAAAGGCACTTGTTAAATATGCAGGGGGTGGATTAGATAAATACTGAATTCTTTCTAATGAATCGTTTATACTTTATGATTATTACATGATTATGCCCAAATATAGTTGGATGTCTATTTACATGAACTAATTATAACCAGATTAATAATAACCAGTGTTTCAGTTTTTAAAATACCCAGGTTTTACTTTTGCATAGTATTCAACTTCAGCAAATTATAGAATGAGGAGATAAAGATAATTTTAAGTGGCTATTGCTATTAGAATAGGTAAAATTTTAAAACAGGTAAAATTTGATGCCTTCCATCCCCTTCTTTCACCTCTGGGTCTATCTTCCATCATTTTTCTCCAAGTTACATAGTATTCTGATTCATAGTATTCTTTCAATACATAGTATTCTGGTGCTGACAGATGACTATCTGAAATGGACTTCCCAATACCTTTTCTATATTGTTTTGAATCTAGGCTTGTCTACCCCAAAGTGCTCCTCAGCCTAAAATTTATTTCTTCCCCCTTCACTTCTTATTCAAAACTGATGTTCCAATAAATTGTTAGCTACGTTTTAGGCAATTTGATTGAAATAATACATAATCCCTCCATTTACCATTTCAAAGCTTGCCATTTCACAATATTTACGCAGGGTCTACCCAAGTTAGGAAAGTTTTTGAACACAGTGGGGTATTGTATTGTCGTGTGTCTTCCAAGGACCAGCTAAGTTTAGATGAATTTATCACAAAAATCTTGACCACCTAAAGTAATGAATTTTTTCAACTATGGAACCTCAAGAAAACTATGCACATGGGTACAGTGTGTTTATAAACTGGATGAAACATCCATGCCAATGCTTAAGCAGTTGAAAATAATGGGTCAGTGTCAACCAGTTAAAATTCTTTGTACCTCCCGTCCCCTCAAAAATAATTAATATTTTGAAATAATTTCTAATTAGTAGAACAAGAATACAAGCTAGAATAATAGACCAAATTTAACAAGACGAAATTTAATAGCAATAAAGAGTTAAAAATGAGAGGTTAATCAGCTAAAAAGATTAGATACACAACAAAATGAAGCAAACAAACAATAGCATAGTTACAATAAGACCAACTCATTGCAGGAAAGGCTCACTGACAAAAACAGCTGGGAAGACATAAGACAACAGTCTGGCAAAAATGAGGTTTATATCAATACCTCATACCATACACCAATATAAATTCCAAATCTATCTATAAAAGGTCATAGCATAAATTAGATGAACTAAGAAGAAAATATTTTTCAGATCTACAAGTAAAAGAATTCATGTCTAAACAAGTAATAATGATAATAGCTATCATTTATATAGAACTTTAAAGTTTGCAAATCTCAAACTGCAAATTGCAAAACTCTGTAAGGTAGGTGCTTTTATTATTTCCATTTCACAGATGAGGATACTAAGGCTGAGAAGTTAAGTGAGTTGCCCAGGGTCACAGAGGTAAGTAAGTGTCTGAGGTGAGATTTGAACTCAGGTTTTCCTGACTTCAAGTCCTGTATTCTATTCACTATGACACCTGTCATCTTTAAGCAGGAGAATTAAGGGGAAGGAAATAACTTATTTATTACATGCCTATCACTGTGCTAGCTAAGCACTTTACAAATACCATCTCATTTGATATCTCAAGTGACTGAGATCATATAAGACAATATATTATAAAAATTATATAAAATTCTGGTTACCTACAATTTCTAAAAGTTTTGTACAAATCTAATATAACAAAATTTTGTATAAGACTTTGTATAAATCTAATATAATAAAATTAGAAGGGAAACAGGTAAATAGGGAAAATATTCATAGCATCTCTGATGAAGATCTGATATCCAAAATATACAAGGAACTGATAAACTGGGCAACTTTCAAAGAAAGAAATACAAGCTCCATCAATGATAAACATAAACTTCTCTAATTCACTAACAATTACAGAAATTGAAATTGAAGAAACTCTTAAGGTTCCATCTCACAGCCATCAATTGGCAAATTTGCCAAAACAAGAACATGACGTATCATGAAGGGACTCCAGAAAAACAGGCACAATAAATGCACTTTTGATAGAACTTTATTAGCCCAGATACTAAGAAAAACAATTTGGGACTATGCCTCAAAAGTTACTAAACTGTGTATTATTTGACCTGCATTATTGGAGGGAGTACTCTCTCATCAGGGATATCACAGGGATATCATCAAAGCATTACAGTAAGAGATCCCTTATGAAAAATATAGTATTGTTATTGTTTAGTCATTTTTCTATTGTGTCCAACTCTTTGTAATACTGTTTGGGTTTTTCTTGGCAGAGACACTAGAGTGATTTGCCATTTTCTTCTGCAATTCATTTTACAGATGAAGAAACTGAGGTAAACAGGATTAAGTGACTTACCCAGGATTACACAGCTAGCAAGCATCTGAGAGAGAATTTGAATTCAGAAAGATGAGTCTTCCTGACTCCAGGTCCAGTGCTCTATCCACTGTACCATCTAGCTGCCTCAAATAAAAATACAGAATATTAAACATAATATTTCTTTGGTGAATAAAATTTAAGACTACCATTCCTGACATATATAATCATTGTTCATTAATGTAGCTATAATTACATCTAAATTTTGTATTTCTCAGTGCAGTGTGGAGGACAATAAATGTGAATGTATTAGTCCTAGTATATTTTGGAAACGAGGGAATCAACTAAATTCAGTTCATTTTGCTGTTTTGTTAATTTACTATGCTCCTATAAGAGGAGTGAAAAAAACAATTGCTAATTGTTGATATCATTAATTGGCTTCAAATTAAGGTTTATCAATTTAGAATGTACAGAATTTGGCATACATTTCAGTTCCTAATTGCTTATGTCTTTGACTGTATGAAGGATTGACCTAATACAAAGCTTGGTTGTTCATCAGACCAGCGGGTAAAATTAGCCCATGGTTGTCTTCATGTCTTTTTTATATACCTACTTCCAGAGTACACGTGTAAGCAGAAAGAAGCTTTTGGATAATCTTGTAAGGATTTTTGGTACCTCTCCCTAAAGCTAATTGAATAGGAAACTTTTTTCTTAGTGGAAAAGAAGCATAATCTGAAATCAATTTCTACACTCTTTCTTATGTTCTTGTTCAAAATTATTTCAAATACATTGAATAAAATTAGAGAGGTGACTTGATGTAGTGGATAGAGAACTGGTCTCATCAAATTCTTCCTCTGACATGCTGCTCTGGATCCTTGGTCAAGTAATTGACTTCTCAGTATACCAGGCAATTCTCTTAAGAGAACTGCAGCCATACCAATCAAACTACCAAAAATTATTTTATGGAACTAGAAAAGGGGCAGCTAGGTGGCACAGTGGATAGAGCACCAGCTCTGAAGTCAGGAGGATCTGAGTTCAAATCTAAACTCAGACACTTAACACATCCTAGCTGTGTGACCCTGGTCAAGTCACTTAACCACAATTACCTCAGCCAAAAAAAAATTATAGAACTAGAAAAAAAAATAACAAAATTCATCTTGAAGAACAAAAGGTCAAGAATATCAAGGGAATCATTGAAAAAACTAAGAAAGAAGGTGGCCTAGCAGTATCAGATCTCAAACTATATTATAAAGTAGATATTATCAAAACCAATCTGATACTGGCTAAGAAATAGAGAAGTGGATCAGTGGAATACATCAGGTACACAACACATTGTAGTAAATAACAATAGTAATTTAGTGCCTGATAGACCCAAAGTTTCAAGTTTTGGGGACAATAATTCAGTATTTGACAAAATCTTTTAGGAAAACTAGAAAAGCAGTACAGTACAAACTAGATATAGTCCAATATCTCACATAGTAGATCAAGATAAGGTACATCAAGTAGATCAAAATGGGTACGTGTACATGTACAAATTAAGTACATAATATAATTATAAAGGGTGATAGTAAAAGAAAATTAGGAGAACAAGCAATAGAAAATTTTATTCAATGTATTCAAAATAATTTTGTACAGGAACATAAAGTGTGTAGAAGTTAGTTTCAGATTATGATTTTCTACTAAGAAAAGTTTCCTATTCAACTAACTTTAGGAACAGGTGTCAAAAATCCTTACAAGATTATCTAAAAGTTTCTTTCTGCTTACCCATGTACTCTGAAAGTAGACATATCAAACAGACATGAAGACAATCATGGGCTAATTTTACCCGCTGGTCTGATGAACAACCACACTTTGTATCAGGACAATCCTTCATACAGTCAAAGACATAAACAATATGGACCTGAAATTTATGCCAAATTCTGTACATTCTAAGTTGTTTGGTCACAAACAAGAGATAGAGAATGTTATAAATGTAAAATGGATAATTTTGATTATATAAAATTAAAAAGTTTTTGCACAAACAAAATCAATGCAACAAAAATTAAAAGGAAAGCAGCAGAAAACTGTGTGTGTGTGTGAACTTATAGCAAGAATCTCTGATAAGGGCCTTATTTCTCAAATACATAAAATGCTAAGTCAAAATTATAAAATTCAAATCATTCTGTAACTGATAAATGGTCAAAAGATATGAACAGGCAGTTTTCAGAAGAAGATATCAAAGGTGTCTATAGTCATGTAAAATGTTCTAAATAATTATTGAGTAGAGAAAAGCAAATTAAAATAACACATCTATCAGAATGACTAATATGACAAAAAACTAAAAGGATAAATATTAGATGGGATGTGGGAAAACTGGGATACTGATAGACTACTGGTGAAGTTGTGAAATGATACAACCATTCTGGAGAGCAATTTGTAACTATACCCAAAGGGCTATAAAACTGTGGGTATACTTTGACCCAGCAATATTATTAATAGGTCTGTGTCTCAAAGAAATTTTTTTAAAGTGAGGAAGCACCTACTTCCACAAAATAGTTATAGCAGCTCTTTTTGCCCAATTCCAAGAATTGGAAATTAAGGGGAAGCCCATCAATTGGGGAATAGCTAAACAAACTGCAGTATGTGATTGTAATAGAATACTATTGTGCTATAAGAAATGGCAAACAGGATGACTTCAGAAAAAAAAAAAAAGGAAAGATATGAACTTAAAGTGAAATGAGCAGAACCAGAACATTGTACTGTAATAACAATACTGTATAATGCAGAACTGTGAAGGACTTAGTAATTCTCAGCAATATGATGATCTGAGACAATCACAAAGGACTTATGATGAAAAATGCCATCTATACCCAGAGACAGAACTTATATCAGTACTATTCTTTTTTTTCTTTCTTCCTTCCTTTCCCTCTGTTTTCTTGTACAAAATGATTAATATGAAAATGTTTTCCATGACTGTACATGTATAACTAACTTTTTATATCAGATTATTTACCATCTCAGGTATGGAACAGAGGAGAAAATGAGGGAAGAATAGAATTTGGAACAAAAAAAAAAGCAGATTGTTAATTGTTTTTACAAGAAACTGGAGAAAAATAAAATATTATTTATAACAAAAAACTATACATTGCACTAATGTTGACTAAATCTTTAATATTAAATCATATCATTGTAATTTACTACTTCTAAAGGAAGAGTAAAAATAAAATAACTATTAATTGTTGATTTCATTAATTGTAATTATATAGGTCAAAGGAATTTAATCATGGGGAGATCTCTTTACTGAATGAGAGAAAAATTTTACAATGACAATATTAGAGTAAATACAAATACAACTAACTACCGAGAACTGCCATAACGTATGGCTATTTTCTTAATGCAAGTATAAAAGGTATCGACCTTGATCTCCTTAAAAAACATAGTGTTTATAATATTTTCCTGTTAACCAAGACTTTATTGCAGGTCAATCTAGTGTTTTTAATTATTTCTAACTTCTTTATTCCAAAATAAATATCCCATTAAGTTCAGCCCAAACAGCATCCTACTTGAAACCTTTCTTGATCTTTTCATCTGCTAGTGACGCTCCATCAAATTACCTTTTTCCTCCCTTAACATAATTTCGTATGGGCAGCTAGGTAGCACAGTGGGTAGAATGCTAGGCATGAAGGCGGGGAGACTCTTCTTCCTGAATTCAAATCTGGCCTCATATACTTATTAGCTGTGTGACCCTGGGCAAGTCACTTATCCCTGTTTGAACAGTCTCCTCATCTGTAAAATGAACTGGAGATGGAAATTGCAAACTACTATAGTATCTCTGCTAAGAAGCCCAAAGGATATCATAAGGAGTTGGACACAACAGAAAAAGGACTGACCAATAACCATTTACTGTATTTACCATAAGGGATCTCACACTGCAATATTTTGATGACATGATATTCATGAGAATATCCTCCAACAATGCAGGTCAAAAACTACCCACACCTACTCATCCTACTGTGACTTGTCACACTATGCCCTCTGATAACTCTTCCACTGAGGGGTTACCAAATGTGCTGGAGGCCTTCCCATAGGTCTAATGAAATGACATGGCTAACAGTGGGAGATAGGGGCTATGAGTTCTCTCTCACTCTTGCTTCCTGATCAGCCCTCCTTTTCTGATGATCTCAAACAATTTCAACGAGGGTCAAAGAAAAGGAATTACCTTGTTTGTAACCAGTTCCCCAACACCACTCATTTCCAATATTATTTATTTATTTAACTGAAGTTTTACTGAGCACAGACAAAAATAGAAAGCAGAATAAAAAAAGTAAGCATATCAGTAAAGATGCCAGCATGAAAGGCATCAGTCTTCTAACTAAAGACCGTGGAAAGATTGGAAATAGGAAGACCTAGGTCTGAAACCTGGCTCTGACAAAGCACTGGACCTCTCTGACCTTCAGTATTTCCATCTTTTTTTTTTTTTTTTTTTTTTAAAGAAAATGAGAAGACTTATATTACCTTTCTCTCGGGATTGTTCCAGAAAGACTGTAGTTCTTGAAGCACTACATAAATGATAAGCACTGTGGTACGAGTGGTTAAATGAAAAACGAAAAAAGCATTTAACCTTTTACCATATCCTCAGTATATTACATGCTGAGAATACAAATAGAAAAAAGAAGGTAGTCATTGTTGTCTGAAAATTCATTCTAATTGGGGAAGAAAAGACAATAAGAGAATTTAGCTGAAGGATGGACAGAAAAGCCCAGGAGTCCTTAGGAGACACAGTGTTTGCTCTACTGTCAACAGGCAGGGAAATGGCCCCAAAAATAAAGGAGATAGTGGGCCTGGGTCTTTCTAGCAGCAGATGGTAGGAGAGGAGGAGGAGAGGAAGGGTCAACGTCTAGGAGGAAGGACCTGGGGGAAAGGGAAACTGTGGCAGGAACAGCTGGGCATGGGCAGTCCCATCTGTTACCAACTCTGGCTAAGGGGTCCTCTTGAACAGTGAGGGGCACTGGAGTTAGGAGACCTGGTTTTAACTTTTACCTGGGCAGAGCTGGACATAGCCTCTGCCTCCTCATCTGTAAAACAGGGGTTGGTCCGGGTCATCTCTTCCAGCTCTGGATCTATGGCCCCACTATATTAGTACTATCTAGTACAAACAAGACAAGAACTTGTTTCTTCAGCCACCCCAGGTAAACACTGTTCGTAGTCATCTTTGAGCAGTGAAGACATCTACACTCACATCACAATAATGATATTCTCATAGTATGGAAAACACAACTAGATTGACTTTTCACAAACAACTTACACAATATAAGCAAGTGAGGAAGCTTACTTGTACTTTCACTTTTCAAAGAAAGCAACTCCAAAGACTGAAAAAAAAAAAATCAAGAAACCTTTACTCTAAACAAGGTCCGTTTTTAAAAGTATTGAATTGGGACTAATAGTGGTTGTTACAATAAATGCTACTTCTTATGCCTCGCCTAGGGCACCTTAGCGCCAGGGAAGGTATAATGAAATTTGGAATTAGAGGTTCTGAGTTCAGACACAAGCTGACAACTATGTGTAACCTTGCGCAAGGCAATGGCCCTTTTTTCCCTGTTTCCTCATCTGTAAATGAAGCTCCTTGCTGCTCTAAATCTCCTATCAGGAAGATTGCTATTACCAAAGCTAAATACCTGCTAGTTTCCATCAACAAAGAAATCCTACAGTTAATACAGAAAAATGGCCTGGTTCAAATTTAGTCGCTCTTATCCTTCTTATGAACAAAATGATCAACCTTTTTCCCAACACTTGTAGCAGTCCATCAAACACTTTTTCACTTAGTCATAGCTCAGTCTGCTTTTTGAAATGGATTAGTTGGTAGTGAGTCAATTTCCCATCTTATTCTACTTCTATAAAAGATAATTTTCATTATTATTAGCAAGACATCATGTGACAAAAGGCTCGTGCAATGTATTTGTCACTTAGTCTTTTCTTCTTGTAGGATGGCTTTTTCACATTTCAGAACGGGAGATTAAAACACGGTTAAATTGTCAAGATTAAAGTCTGAACTTTAGAATTTCTCATTTCCAAATTGAATGGCTGGCTCATACATGGAATTCCCTAACTAGAAAATGTAGGTAAGTACATTCTAGTTGTATAGAAGTAGCTGCAGACAGAAATGTGCCATCTCTTCAAATGCTATCTATCCTGATAAAGGGAAATGGTATAGATAAGTGATAGAGAAATGATCATTAGGCAGCCATATTTAAAAGTTACATGGCAGAATTAGAGAATAAATCCAACATCTATATTCATTTCACTTCTGAAAAAAAAATGAAGATATCCTTAAAAGAGAGGAAAGTAATGTTGGAGAAAAGACTACTTTTCCTTTCTTTTCATGTAATATAAACAGATGTGGTTGTGCTAAAGTTCAGACTATAAACTCTTGGCTAATGCTTTTAAAACACAGAAAAATCCCCAATCAATAAATTTCTTAAGGCTTGCAATCTTAAAATGCTCTATCACAGCAAGGATTTTATGAATGCTCATTTTTCACTACTCACTTTACTAAGAAAGTAGCCATTATATTTTTACTAAACTAAAACAGTTACACTTTAATGTACAGCATTTAAAAATTTCAAATAGTTGACTAAAGAAAGATTAATGAATAAATACTCCAGAGTAAATATAATTATTGAACAGAGAATAGACTCACAATCACCACTACACCATCAAGCCTCTTCTATCTTGACAATATTCTCAATGACAGACTAATGGGCTCATTTAGTTTTGCAACCAATCACAGTGTAGTATCTTCAGTGTTATAATCCAGATTTACTTTTGAAGAAAAAAGTACAAATCCTAATTGAGTTTTATAATGTCATCAGTTATATATAATCATTCATTTTATGACAATACACATTTACACATTTCACCAAGAATATACAAAACATACTACAGGCCTCTTCTAATGTCGCATTATGACTTGAGTACCCTTGGGCTTTTCAAAGACATGCCAACTGAGCAGAAGCTTTTCAAAGTTCTATAAACTATTAGTATGGCCCCTTTAATGAACTTGAATGTTTATCCCAAGGAACATGATGGCTAAATTTGGAGAGGTTCATCACCAGGTTGGCTGCAGGGTGAAAAATATCAGGAATAGCAACTCTTAAAAGATTATCTTCCAAGCTGGGGAGTGGAAGGTGGTGGATTATTAAGGTTTGGTGGGAAGGCCTAGTCATTTAGTTATAGATCTGTATTGGTGGAGGGAATATCCACACTGATGAAATCACAGATCCTTGGAAGTATATGCAATATATTTTATTTAATAAAGGCACATTTACACCATGAAAGGTCAGATTGTGCATAAAGACTGATACAATTAGAGCTTCTTGATTTCTTTAGATATCATTTCAACATACCAGACATGGTTGCTGAGACAAATTGCTCAGATATTAAGTATGGTTGTTGTACAAGATGGTCATAGAATTAAAAAAAAAATTTTTTTTTAAAAGAGCCACCTAGTTCTAAGTATTTTATTGGACTTTGTATTCTTTGATTTATTTCTAAATTTTCCCTATTTTTCCCCAACATTTCTGTAATAAACTCTCTCATAAACTACCATAATTGGACTTCAAAGTGTCCATTTTCATTTTACTGGTAAAGTAACCTAAACCATCAAATGAAGTTGTTAGCTCTTGCCTTCAAAGAAAGTCAGCCGGAAATGAAAAAACATCAGGATTGATTACAGAAAGCTTTCATTTTAAGAGCAACTTAAATATAGGAATACATAATGTTCTATTTTTGAGGGGATTTCAAAATGTTCAAGTTTTATCTGAGTTCTAGCACCATTTTTGAGGGGAAGGCCACTTTATCTGTCTAGTTTTTGCTAAGTAGCAATTCATGACAATATCTGCATACATTTCAAAAAAAACTACTTCAGTTAATATCAGCTCTGTACACTAGAATTCTAGAATACACTAGAGTTCCACTATGTATGAGTTACTGTCTTTCTTTGAAGGAGGAGAGCTTTGCAGTTTATTTTTTGAAAAGGTCTATAGTGCTTATGATGCTTGCAGGCAGATTGTTTTCCAAAGACTTGCTGATGCTTCATTCAGGAAGATACACATTTCAAGATTCAATCAGCTTGTGCTATTGACAAAAATCTCTCCAAAATGATGAGGAAATTCTAAGACAAGGAAATCTGTTTTCAGGACACATAAAACACTTTTTTTTTTTTTTTTTTTTAAAGATGATGCCCTTATCCTTGAACTCCAAAATTAATCAAAGAACAAATGGCTCACATGAAAATTTAAAACTTCTAGAAAACTAAAATACAATTTATTGGAGGGAAGTAGATTTTAAGAAAAATCTTCCCAACTCCCTCCAAAACACAACTAAAAGGGTATCTGCTTTTACAAGAGCAATAAAAAAAATTAAATATTTATTTGAATAACAAGTTTTAAGTTCAAGCTGCAATGTTGGCAATGTAGATTTTAACACAGATCACAAAAAAAATGTGCACAAAAAATATTGGAGAAAAGGACAAAATAATGCTAGGAATTATGCTAAACAGCTGCTGATTTTTAAGAAAACAAAGGTCTGTAACCACTATACAAAATATAGAATGTATTAAACACTACCATCCACAGAACAGTCTTTTTATTATTGATTATATTTAAAAATTATTTGTGTAGTTAATTATATACTGAATTGTAAATGAATATTATACATTAATCCCCTTTTGGTCGGCAATTCCTTGCTGCACTATAGCACATCCAATTATATTGCAAAAAGTTAGCAACCCCCCCTTTTAATAAAGAAAACAATTATTGATATTACAGTAAATATTTTAAGATCTACAAATATGAAATGAAAATTTCTCCTTCAACTTCAAAGTGCTTTCCATGCAGAGTTAAGCACTTGCCTTATTTAACTGAGTGCACTACTAAGTCCAGGGTTGGAGAGATGCTCTTGTATCATAAGACTAGACTTTACAAATAAAAGACAAAGTAATCATGCAACCCTCTTTACTACTACTGGGTATACCCATTGTGTCACCTAACCATTCTGCCTCTCCAGTATACCATTCAAGACATCAAAAAATTATTAGACTTATAATGATAAATATACATATAATGAAGACACAAATTGCTAAATGACACTACTACTGGTAATGTCTGTGCTACGTGAAAGCACCTTTAAAAAGAGCCTATGCGGCAAGAGATAAGTGTCTAAAGATTCAAAATGAATCAACAGTATTGGATAACAATATAATTCTCAACTCAGAAGCTGCCTCAAGATTAGGTGCATCTTCAGTTAATGTAACAGGAAAAAAAGGCAATGGATTTTATTTTATTAATTGCATCCACTCACAAATTGACCTAAGGTCACCAGATGCTGCGTAGACACAATGAGATTTTTTTTTACAGTCTTTAATTGTAATGATGATAAAGGAATAGATCTATTTAAAAACAAAACCAAATAGCTATTTTTGTCTAGATTAAGAGGTGGCACCAGGCGTGGGATTCACATTTTGGGTGGCCACTTGAGGTGCTACTTCGATGATCCGGGGCTTGTCTATAATTCTGGCTGTACGGTTGCCTTTCTCTACAATCCCAATAATCCATGCTTGGTGACCTTCCCCATATTTGGGGGACTTAATCTCTGCGCAGAAACGAGCTGCCTGCTCACGTGGTAAACAGATCAGAAGGCCTCCTGGCAAAGAAAAAAGGACCATTCATTAGTTTTTGACTATTTCTCAGTAACAGAATATTTTGGAAATTCTTTACCCTCTTCAACTACTTGCAAAGAAATAAACTGAATACAAATCAATTTGTTTCTGTTCTATGAAGCATGTCTCTTTTATTGTCCTTAAGCTGAGGCCTGTAGCCTATTCTGCCTTTTCTTCTGCAATGAATTTTCATTTTATTTAGCTATTTTCTGATGAAACTATAAAATCTGAAAGTTTGCTTCCTTCCTTTCTTTTTTTTTTTTTTGAAAGAGTTTCAAGAAACTGCAGCTAAGTGTGGTAGGTTTGGGTGCTGAGTTAGGGAATTTGGTCTAGTATCCATTTTTGTAGTTTAACATTAAAATAAAAATGAAACAAAAAGCAAAGTTAATTCTTCCAATTCTAAATAATTTCTTGACTGCCTAGTATCCCTAGTTCTAAACACTAATGGTGGATCATTCCCACCATTCAAATTTTTGGCTCATATTCACATACTGGAACTGGAAGGAATAATAAAATCAGAGTGACAATGTCAATTAAAAGTTTATACTAAGTAATCTCAACTGGGTCCTCACTGGAGAAAAGCAATCCTATTACATATCCACAACTGACTTCCCATCCTATCCCATTAATTACATTCATACCTTTTCTTCGCTTCAAACTAACTA
>JAJPUD010000965.1:491824-524416 GCA_023553655.1 Myrmecobius fasciatus
TCTTATCATGCCCCATTTTCTCTAAGAGATGCCTCTGCTCTGATGTTCCATTCCTGTTTGTGTCTTTCTTTCCTAACCTCTGCTTTGATGACTCCACAACTTCCTTTAACATGTAATTCATAAACTATTACTTGCAGGAGGCCTTTCCTGTTCCTCCCTGATGCTAGTGCTTTCCCCTCTGTGACTACTTTTCATCTATTCTGTATGGACCTTGTATGTGTCTCACACATCAGAATGTATGCTCCTTGAGGACACAAAAAAAAAAAAAAAGCAGTTTTTGCCTTTTTTTTTTTTTTTTTTTTAATATCCCAAGATCTTAGAACATTGCCTGGCACATAGTAAGTACTCAATAAATGTTTACTGATTGATTTCATCTCATTTTGATTTTCTGTCTTACCTTAAAAAAAATCTTTAAAATATATTTTCTAAAAATCAGAGTAAATTAAAGACTAGTGTGAGAGTTGAGAGATAAAAGTTCAGCCCTTGTTCTTGTATGTCTGACAAGGGCATTCACTTCACCTGTCTAGGCTTCAGTTTTCTTGCTTGTAAAATGAGTTGATCTAAGGTCTCTAAGATCTCTTTCAATTCTAACAAGATCTGGTCAAAGAAATTGATTGGAATGAGGGTACAGTACAAGAAACTTACCTGCCTTGCTTTGCTACTCATACAAATATTCATTTCATTTTACTATCATCCCAAGCTCCAAAAAAGAGTACAACAAATACAAACTGTTCTTTTTGTTACCTTTCCATAGAAAGTGATGAAAATAATTTTATCAATTTTGAACAGGAAAAACAAAGTTTAGTTTGCTTAGTAGTTTCCTGAGACAAGAGCTGTTTAAGTGCTCAAAATTTCAATAACACTAGAAACACTACTAGAAAAGCTTATGTCTAACATAGTCTTTCAGAATTTCTTAAAAAAGCACACCATCTCAATGTACCTTGTACCTGTTTTGATGTGAGCTTGGAAAAAAGAACAATAGTCATGGTCACAGAAAAGAGAGAAGAACAAGAAGACTTAAAAGATTAAAAAGTATAATCAGGAAACAGGGAAAAGGAACAGATGGAGAGGGTAATAACAATAGAAGAGTTCTCCAGAAAGAATACACTTTAAGATCTGATGAATAGAATCTACTTCCAGTATTTCCAGTGTAATAACAGGAGATCATGTTTATAAAGTTGAATCTGTGGGATTCTAATTCTAACCAATTCAAAGATCAAGTTTCTAAGGATAACTAAGCTCTCACAAATCACCTTCTTCATGAGAGAAGCTGAAGCACCTTAATTACCTTACAAAAAGCACAGAAATATATCTGATCCTCAAACTATAAAAAACTCAAGAACATCTATGTTGATCTTTCATCAAAAAAGTAACATTAAAATCATGCCTTTTCCTTCCATATTGGTTCCTTGAGGTTTCTACAGAATTTCGTGGTACACAAGCAATCTGCCTTTACAAAACAACAACAAAAAACCAAATAGGATTCTACTGACCCACCATCATAATGATGTATGAATTTTGAGATTTGTCAGCATTCGTGATCAATTTCAACTGAACTATCCGCACTCTTGCCTAATTTTCCCCACCTCTACAACAAAAATCATCAAAACCCAGAAATCTCTATGAACAGCATGCATTGGTAAGACTAGAGCTATAAGGGACCAGTTTAATCATAGCACAGAATAAAGCTACAGATGCTGGTCCACCCAGAAACTGAATCAAGTCTTTGATCTCATTAAGGACAGGCAAAATGTGCCAAGTGGCCTCACCTGATGTCTCTGGACAGGTTCCATGCATAAGGCCAAACATGTTTCCACAGGCCTTACTAACAGCAGCCATCTTGGCCAACACTGGAAGATTGTGGATGACAAAGGATACTTCATTCCTCTGCTGCTTAGCAAGGTTCTGTGCATGGCCCAAGATCCCAAACCCTGTGATGTCCGTGGCTGCATGTGCATTAAAAGTGTGCATGAGTCCAGCAGCTAAAAGAGAAAAAAAAAAAAAAAAAAAAAAAAAAGGAAAAAAAAAAAAAAAGATGCCACTAATTACTTGTATTTGGTTATCTGATAAAAAGACCAAAACTTGCTATCTTTCCCAAAAATCCTCCACAGGCTGTTGGACTTAAGATTTCTCATTTGACAAGTGGTGGGCACAAAATTCTCATGCTTTCCTCTACTGTCTCTCTTGAAAAACTAACAAACAAAAAAATCTTGGATTTAGTTTTCTATCTTGAACAATAAACTTACAAACTACAATTTTAATCATTATTATTTAACAGATTTAAAATTTGTAAAGGGACTCATGAAAAATTAAAACTCCAGCAGATGATGGAACAAAAGACTATCTAGAACATCCTTAAATATAAGATAACATAAAATTAAGCTGGTTTTGTATCTGTATTTCCTAAAAAGGAGACCAGAAAAAGGATTTGGCATTAAAGCACATAGGTTTCAATCCTTCTATTGTCCCTTAATAGCTCTGTGATCTTTGGCAAATCACTTCCCCTTTCTGGGGCTAAGTTTTCTCATATATAATAAAGAATTTGGGCTAAATTATTTCTAAAATGTTTCCAACTATTAATCCTAAAATGACCTTTTAATCTGGATGAGATAGTAAATATAACAGTCCTAAAAATTATTATGTTCAAATAGTTTTGGCACAGTCCATTCAGGTTAAGTTGCCAGCAGTACAATTACAAATAAAGGTAAAACCTTGACTTGCATTTTACAAGTTTTTCACAATTATCTTAACTTATAGAAGAAATCACAAAGGGAGAAATGCTTTGGAAAAAAGTAGGATTGTTTTGCTTTTTTAATTTCACTATCACTCCTTCATCCCCAACTACCCTTATGTGATAAGAGTAGGATAAAGCCTAACAAAGGAGTACACTAGCCATGCTTGAGAGTGTAAGCCCCATTCAATGTCTAGAATATTCTCTACCTCACTATCAAAAAGATGAAAGTGCTTCATCTTTTTTCTAAAAGCAGATCTATCTCAAAAATCTATAGTTTCACATGTGTGATGACTTAATCCACAAAAGTAGATTTTGATCCACACAAGTAGGTTAATTACTACTCAAAAGAGGCCAACTCTCTGATGATGGGACTTTTTCAACTTAACTGTACTGGTTCTTAGGCAACAGCTATACAATCCAATTTTGGTTCTGTACCTGAAGTCTTTCCAGTTTGACAGGCTTAGTCAGAAGAGAATAGCTATGTACGTTAGCCAGATTAGCTATGCTTCAATGAAAACAGAACTTGAGGGTCATCTCTTCTCCACAATAAGACATTAAAAATAGGATATTAGTGGATAGAAGTATCCATTATCAAGAGACCAAGTCAGTTAATAGGAATGTTTCTATTGAAGTACTGACTGCATTCTTTCCCCAATAAAAAGCTTCTTAAGTGTTTAAATCTTAGAAATTATTCCACATGAAAAATAAGAAAGCCATCATTTGACACTCAAAGAACATTTACAAAAACAAAAACAAAAATCCAAAATCAACTGTTACCTAGTAACTGAGGTTTATTTGGCTTTAGATAAAACTATTAAAAGTTCAGAAAAACCAAACTGTGAGTAACTAGGGAGAAGATTATTTTGGGAAGAGACATCAATCATGAATCTGGAGTCCTGAAAAGGAAAATGAAACCTTTTGGAAATAATCAGAAAATGAAAAAAAGTTAATAGCTAAGATTTATATAGCACTTTAAAGTTTGCAACAGCTTTTACTTATATTATCTCATCTGAAACTCAAAACAACTCTGTCAAGTGGGTGGCCTTATCTCTGTTTTCTAAATGGGGAAAGTAAATCTTAACAAGGTTAAATTTCTTGTACAGGGATATACATCTAGTAAGTGTCTAAGATGAGTTTCAAACTCAGGCCCTTCCTGACTTCAAGCATCATATTCTATTCACTAAGCTAAAAAGCTTAAATGAAAAATAAAAGATAAACTGGTATTTTAAAAAATTACAATAAAACAGGAAAAAACACAGGAGACAAAATTAATTTTTATTCCCAAACCCTTTTTCGAAGTTTTTATAAATAACTTTATTAAAACTCAGAATTAAAAGAGGAGGGCTGGAAAGGATTCTGGAAATAATTCTTAGAAAAGCATCATGACATATATTCCTAAATATAAAGCCAGATTGATTTAGGCTCAAATCCTTCCTCTATTACTTAATATTGTGCCCATGGACAAGACATTGGCAATCTCTAAGCCTCAGCATCCTCATCTGAAAAAATAAGGATAATACTACCAGAGGCAATGTTCTTACAGGACTGACCTGACATGAGATCTTACTGCCAATGAGATGAGATAATATATGTAATGCACTTCACAAACTTTAAAACATTATGTAAAAGGTCAGTTATTATTCTCATTTTACAGGTAAGAATTTCTATGACTCACATGTATAGAAATTAATATCAATTAGAAAGTAATTTGTAGGGAGGCAGAGCTAAGATGGCAGAACAGTCAAAAGCAACATAGTGAGGTTCCCTCCCCAACCCAACTTCTTCAAATACATTTAGAAAATGCAACAGACTGAATGTTGATGGTAAAATCCAAGAAAAGGGCACAATGTGTCATTTTCCAGCCCAAATTAAGACAGGAAGCAGAAAAAGAGGTGTATGGACCCTGCAGATGAGGTCTGTCCAGGAACATCCAACAAAAGCACTCCACTAGGACAGGAACAAGTGCCAATTAGCAGCTTTGCTGCCTACTTTTCAGTTCCAGGTCAGAGATCCAGACTAAAAGGAATACCTATACTTCTATAATAAGGAGTAGTTGCAAGTGCTAGGGCTATGTACCAAGCAAGGAGCAAGTTCAGAAGCAAGCAACAGTACTGTGCCACAGATGCCGGGAGCAGAGCAGGGTCTCAGTTCCAGCTTCCAGCCCAATCTGAAGTCTTCAGAGGAATAACCAGGGCAGGAATCCCAAACCAAAGGACAGGCAGCAGTTCCATCACTCTGAACCATCAGAGCTTTCCAGCTGGCTAAGAGTCAGCAGAAGAATAGCTATTTGAATTTGCTATTCAGATCCAAACCCAGGATAAGAATTTGTGAGCTTAGACCAGGGGCCAACAACTAGACCACTTTAGAAGCATTGAAAGCTTATTTTTATTTGTGTTTACCTTTTCAAACAGCAAATTAGTCTAAATTCAAATCATATGGGGACCAGTTTGAAGATTCCTAGGCTGAGGCATCCTTAAGATCTTGGGACAACACAACACTCAACACTCCCAAAAAACAGCAAAAGGATAAGCCCAAATTTTCCTCCAAGAAGTATGCAGAGCCCAGCCCTGTTATAAAGTCTGAAGTCCAAAAATAACTGGGAAGAATACACACACAAAAGAATCCTACAATAAGAAGAGTGGCAGGGACACCCAAGACATAAACCACAAAGAAAAGAATGAGTCCAGAACATCTACAAGCAAAGCCTCAAAGAAAAACACAGCTTGGGTACAAATTCAACTAGAATTCCTAGAAGAAATAAAGTAATTTTTTTTTAAAGAGTTAAATATTCTTTTTTTAGATAAATGAAATGAGTGCTAAAATAAAAAATTAGAAAATAAAGCCATGGAAAAAAAGAATTGGAATAAAAATGAATAGCATGGCACAAAAGGTACAAAGCCTTAGCAAAACATCAAATTCCCTGAAAATTAGAATGGATTAATGAGAAAACAATGGTTTGTTGAAAGAGAACAAGACATATTAAAACAAAATTAAAAGACTGGGGGAAAAAAAAAGAAGAAAGCATGAGTCACCTTGAAGCAAAAATTGCCTTAAAAAGCAGATTGAGAAGAAAAAAGTTAAAAATCAATGGACCACCTAAACACCATGATAAAAAAAAGAGCCTATATACCATATTTCAAAAAATCTTAAAAGAAAACTTCCCAGATTTCATAGAACCAGAGAACAAAGTATAAATGGAAAAAAATATATACTTATCAATTTCTGAAAGAAACCCCTAAAAGGAACACTTCCAGGAACATCATAGCCAAAAGCCAAGGCTTCCATATCAAAGAAAAAAATATAGCCAAGCAGTCTGAAATGAAGAATTCAAATACCAATGGATCCACACTTTTGATCACATATGATTTAGCAGCTGCCATTCTAATAGAGCAGAGATCTTGGAATATAACACTGTATAAGGTAAAGAGGACAGAGATTTGTAATAATGAATAACTTACCCAGAGAAATTAAGTATAATTCTACAGGGGAGGGAAAATTAAATAGAGGACTTTTATGAATTCCTGTTGGAAAGAACAGAATTGTGTGGAAACTTTGAAGTTTATACAGAAGTGTAAAAGAAGTGTAACAGATAAACACAAATGAGTAGCTGTAAGAGATTAAAAGAAACTACTTACATTCAAATATAGGGAGATGATAACATGTGTCTCCTCTGAACTTTATTCTCATCAGGAGTCATATATAGAAAGAGCCTCATTAGACAAAGCCCAGAAATGGCTGTTATGTCTAGATGATTATTAAAAAAAAAAAAAAAAATGGAAGGATCGGAGAAAAGGAAGACAATAGGAATGAGGAATGGGGGAAAGAAAGATAACTGGGGTGCAAAAGCAAACAACAATACAATTAAGAAAGAGGAGATTTAGGGGAAGCAGCTGATACTTGAATCTCACTCTTAACTGAACTGGTCAAAGGAGAAAAAAAAATGTACATATATCCATCCATACATTTGAGTACAGATATACATTTCACTCAAGAGGGAAACTGGAATGGGGAATTAGAGGGAGAAGAGATTAAGGGGGTGGATTAGTTAAAGCAAAACAAAGTAACTAAAGATGTACAAAATTATTTATAACTCTGAAGAAGTGCCCATAAAGTGGGGAATATTGGTGAACAAGTTATGGTATTCAAAAGTGATAGAATACTATTGTGCTGTAAGAAATGATGAAGGGGGGCAGCAAGGTGGCGCAGTGGTGCAGCTAGGTGGCACAATGGTTAGAGCACCAGCCCTTAAGTCAGGAGGACCTGAGTTCAAATCTGGTCTCAGACACTTCCTAGCTGTGTGACCCTGGGCAAGTCACTTAACCCCAATTGCCTCAGCAAAAAGCAAAAAAAAAAAAAGAAATGATGAAGGGGGCATCTTTAGAGAAAGCTGGGAAGACTTAAATGAACTAATGCAGAGTGGAATGAACAGAATCAGTAGAACAATTTGTATGATGAAAATAAAAGTGGAAGAGATGTTACTCTAAAAGAATTAGTGACTTTGAGAAGTGTTAATGACCAGACTCCTGAGAAAAAAGTGAAGAACCCAGAGAGTAAAATGAGACATTTTTTTTGGATGTAGCCAATGCAGAAATTTTTTTTTTTGTTTAGTTTTTCTTTTGTTCTCAATTGAGAGCGAGGTTTGGGATAAGAGAAAAGACAGATTTTTACTGATTGGAAAAAATATAATATATATATATATATACATATATATATATACATATATTTGGCTGAGGCAATTGGGATTAAATGACTTAAATGATAGAGGATCTGATTGGAACAGGGATCAGATTTGAACTCAGGTCCTCCTGACTTCAGGGGTGGTGCTCTATCCACTGCACCACCTAGCTGCCCCAAAACGATAATTTTTAAAAGGAAAAATGATGGGGGCAGCTAGGTGGTGCAGTGGATAGAGCACCAGCCCTGAAGTCAGGAAGACCTGAGTTCAAATCTGGTCTCAGACACTTCCTAGCTGTGTGACCCTGGGCAAGTCACTTAACCCCAATTGCCTTAGCAAAAAAAAAAAATGATGAAAGTGATTTGTGAAGTAGAAAAAAATTGAGAAAGGGAGAGGGAGAAAAGGAGTGAAAGGAAGAGGGAGAAAAAGAGGGAGGGAGAGAGAGGGGGAGACTAACTCTGACTGTGACAGGTGCCTTAGTAAAAATTCCTGTAACTACATCTATTTACTTCACATATCTCAGAGGATATAAAAACAGCCTTTTGCATCACACCAATCCTTAGTTACAATATAAGATCAATTCAATTCTATGTGAATAAAAATAAATATTTGGGGGTAGAGTTCTTTTAGTTTGTTTTTTGCTTTGCTAAATATTAAAAAGAAAAACAAAACAAAAAGTATCATTTTGCTATTCTAAGTTGTAAGACTTCAAAAAATAATGGGTATTACTTCTTTTTTTATACAAGAATTGAAATATGGTACTCCTTAAATATAAACAAAGGCTAACTAATCAATCAACAAGCATTCATTTACTATGTGCCAGGCTTTGTTAAGTGTTGAAGATGGAAATGAAAGGCAAAAACAAATGTAGTCCCTGCTCCCAAGGAACTTAAATTTTAATAGAGGAGATAATATGTACATAAAAACGTATTTTCACTATATAGAATAGGTAGAAAATTACATTGAGGGGAACTGGCCAAGTGAGGATAATGAATTCTTGACTTAGAAATCAAGTTAGTGTCTTTGTCATGAATTGTTGCCTCTCTCTAAGAGACAGTCTTACTACTATGTAATTTTTTTGTTTCATTCATGGTGGTTTTTTTTTGTTTGTTTGTTTTTTAATAGCTCTTATATTGGTAGAAGTCATAATAACAATAACAACAGTGAAATGGCTTTAATTATAACAAGGCCACTAAAATAGCAAAACAAAACAAAAAACAGCTTCATATTCCAGTAAAGATAATGGGAGAAAATAAAGGAAAGTAAGGAATGACAAGAACGTAATTATCCATTTACACATCCCAAATCAAGGAATCAAAAAGGATAGTGTTAACATTTTAATTAGCTGAAAATTATTGTGCAAATATTAGGAACTACATAAATTTCTTTCTTTTATTTCATTTGCGTATTTTCTGAAACTTCAGGAACATCTAAATTACAGAAATTTAGACCTGAATGCAAGTTTAATGTCAACTCATCATTTTCCACCTAGATCTTCTCCTGAATTTCATGATGCTCAAAAACTCATTATTGTGCAAGATGAAGTGAACTCTGAAGCTTAGATCTCCTCTGCATTCCCTGCCCCTAGGGTCCTTCCCTCTCTCGGAGTAGAGGATGAAGGAAAAATAGACAATGGAGAGTTCCAATCAGATCTTCTATCATTTAAGAAAGGAACTCATCTTTTCATTTCCCACCTTGCTGTTTTTCTTGGTTTCCTGATGTCCAGAATCTCATCATTTTGTAAGAGGTACTCAACTCTGTAACTCACACTTCCTCTGATCATATTCTGCCTCAGATGTAGGACACTGGCTGATCCCTTCCCTTTTCTACTACCTTTTGTGTATTCTCTTCCTTTATTAGATTAGCTTCTTTGTGGATGCTTGCAATATTTTCTTCTTGGCCTGGGAGCTCCAGAATTTGGCTATAAATTCCTGGGAGTTTTCATTTTGGGATCTCTTCCAAGAATTACAGGTTGATTCTTTCAATTTCTAATTTACCTTTTGGTTCTAGAATATCAGGATAGTTTTCCTTGATAATTCTAGGCTCTTTTTTTGATCGTGGTTTTCAGGTAGATCAATATTTTTTTCAATTATCTCTCCTGGATCTATTTTTCAGGTCAGTTGTTTTTCCAATGAAATATTTCACACTGTTTTCTATTTTTTCATTTTTTTGGTTTTGTTTCTAGATTTCTTATAAAGTCATTAGCTTCCATTTGCTCACTTATGATATGTAAGGAATTATTTTCCTCAGTGAGCTTTTGTACTTCCTTTCTCATTTGGCCAAATTTGTTTTTTAAGGTATTTTTCTCCTCATTAACTTTTTATATTTCCTTTTGCAACATTCTCATTTCTCTTCCCAATTTTCTTCTCTCTTATTTGCCTTTCAAGATTCTTTTTGAGCTCTTCCATGTGGTGGAAGACAATTCTAATTTTTCTTACAAGCTTTGGATGTAGGTGCTTTGATTCTGTTATCTTCTTCTGTGTATTTTGATTTTCCTCATCACCATAGCAATTTTCTATGGTCAGAATCTTTTTCTGTTGTTGTTCATTTACTTCGCTTATTACTGGGCTTAATTTTAACTATTTGTTAAAGTAGAATTCAATTTCCAACGTTGCAATGTCCCAAAATTTGTGCAGCTGTTTTTAGAAATCCTGAAAATTAGGAGACTTATACTATGAGCTACTGCTGTAACTCAGAAATGGGAAAAGCAACCAAATCCTGCCTCAGTACTAGCAAAGAGACTCCAGGAATCTCCTTATGACCAGCTATTTGGTCCCCTTTACCTGTGGGCTTAGACCTCCAAAAGCCACAGCTACAACACTGTCACTATTACTGAGTCAGAGGCTCCCAAAGTCCGCTCCTAGTTTACTGGGGCTCCCCTCACACCCTAGTGCAACAAGAACCTTTCCTGCTGAACTTCCAAGTCATCCTTGCCATCTGTGAGTTGAGAGGTTTGGAAAATACCACTGTGCCACTAATTTAGAGGTCCCAAGGCCCACTCTGGGTTTGATGGGGCTGGGATTGTGCTGGCTCAGCCTGTGCCATGATTGTACCCCAGTTCCATCCTGGTACAACTGACCTTTTCTAAGTTGTCTTTGGCTGGAAAATTGATTCACTTCATCTTTTTGTGGGTTCTGGTGTTTCAAATCTATTAAGTCATTATTTAAAGGTATCTGGAGGAGTTTTGGGGAAGAGAGAATCCCTAACCTTTATTCTACCATCTTGGCTTCACTTAAGATTGTATAATTCTTGAGGGTAGACACTGTCTTATGTTTTTATTTGTATCCCTACTGCTTAGCACAATGTCTAGAATACAGCAGGTACTCAATAAATGTTTACTGACTGATCTATTGTAGGCAAAGAAATTGTCACAGATCCTGCTCCACCATTACACTTTTCTACAGAGTTAAAGGCAAATCATTGTTCTTTATCAGTCTCACAAACAATTTGCCATTTTTGTCTTGTATAGCACTATTTTTGACATCTTAGAGATACATATAACAATAGCAATGACCTACATAGTATTTCAAGGTTGCAAAACACATAATTAAGTATTAAAACTAGAAGAAATGTTAAAATAACCTAGATAAAATCTGTCATTTTATAAAAGTCAAGGGAGATAAGAGACTGGTTGAAAGTGCCTCGTTACGTAATAGCAGAGGCAGAATACAAACCCAGGTTGCCTAACTCCATAGTTTGGGTTCTTCTTCCACGGGGTGACAACCCTGGAAGAATAGATGGATAAAGAAACTAAAACACAATCACTGTTAGTAAGTACCTGAGTCCAAACTTAAAGCACAGTATCATAGGATGTGGAGCTAGCAAGCCCTTTAGTCCAACTCCCCCATTTTACAGACTCTATAAATGCAAAATTTTTCTATCCCACAAATTCCATATATCTAGTTGCCCATAATTCTGGAGAACTAGACACCAGAATATTATGTTCACATGCTGGTGCTACCTTATTTTAAGAACATAAATAAATCCTACTGATCCCACAAGAAGTTAACATGTCCAAAACAGAACTCATAATCCCCAAACTTCCCATGGAAAGGAGCACCATCAGTCTCCAAATCTACTAGTTGTAAGTTTAATATATATATATATATATTAGGAAGCCATTCCAACAATCCAGACAAGAGGTGAGGAGGGCTTGAACTAAAGCTGTGACTGTCAGTAATATGAGAAAAATATGAATGAAAAAAGGGATTGTGAAGATAAAAAAACAAAACAAAACACAACAAAACAAAAACCCAGCTGAATAGATATATGAGATAATATCAAACTTACAACTAGTAGATTTGGAGACTGATATTATCTCATATCTATTCAGCTGGGTTTTTGTTTTGTTTTGTTTTTTTAGCTTCACAATCCCTTTTTTCATTCATATTTTTCTCATATTACTAACAGTCACAGCCTTAGTTCAGGCCCTCCTCATCTCTTGTCTGGATTGTTGGAATGGCTTCCTAATATATTGTTGGAATGGCTTCCTAATATATATATATATATATTTCCATAGGGGATCTTTCCATAGAGGAGTTTTCATGTTTCATTGTTAGTCCTAAGTGACTTTCCTATCCCAAGTATCTATATCTCCCTACACTACTTTACCCCCTGACAAAACTGAAAAAATGACTTTTCTTATATGTAGAGGTCTATGCCACTCCTCTACTCAGTACCCTGAACTAACTTCTTATTGCCTCTGGGATCAAATTTAACTCCTTTGATTGGCTCTTAATGCTCTTCACAACCAAACTCCAACTTACCTATTCAGAGATATACAACATACACACTGTGAATAGGCAGTTTCCTTCTTGGCACTTGTATTCTCAGTTCCTGGCAGAGTGCTTGGATTCTCTCTATTAAACTTTGCTTCAGAGAAATCTTTTACCCACATTAAGACCCAACTAACGTATGAAGCCTCTCAGGATCCCAACACCTAGGGCCCTGCCTCCTAAATCATCCATTGTTTATTATTTTGCATATGCTCTGTACAAGAGGATACACTTATACATGTACATGTTTTTCCCCCCTAGAGAACGTAAGTCAATTCATCCTTGTCCTTCTATCTAGTACCTAACAGAATATCTGGCATACAGCAGGCACAAAAAATGCTTATTGCCTGACACATTAACTCTAACATGTTACATCAGCTTAAAAATGGAGGGATCATGCCTTACTCAACTGAATATTTATCAAGCAAGTACCTAATGCACATTACTGTAATAAGTTTGGGGGAAGTTAAACAAGACATGATTCTTGTCTTCATCCAATAAGCAGTCTAATGGAACAAACACAAATCACTAGAATATACAATACTACATAATAAATATTTTAGGGAAGAGTCAGAACAAAGAGCTACGTGGAGAGAAAGAATCTCAGAAGAGCCCATGGAGGGAGCATTTGAGACAGACTTCAGAAAACAAATAGGGATTCACCAGGAGGCAACTAGGTGGATTAGTACTGGGCCTAGAGTCAGGAAGACCTGAATTCAAATCTGGCCCTAGACACTTAGTGTGTAACATAAGTCACTTAAGCTCTGTTTGTTGGAATCCACAGGAGAAGGAAAGGCAAACCACTGTATCTTTGCCAAGAAAATACTACGGACAGCAGTGGAGTGCTATGTAGTTCATGGGGTCAGGAAGAGTTAAATACAAGTGAATGACAACAACTACAACAAAAAGATTCAACAGAAGAGAGGAAGAAAAGACATTTTAGGCTGAAAGAAGGTGTAAGCAAGGGAAGTTTGCATACCAGACAGAGATATTCAGTAAATGATAGGAGCCATTGACTTTTTAATCATGTAACATGATCATAACTATGCATATTTCAACTCAAAATCACTAGGTAAATGTCTATGTGTGAAGCGTTAGGGATATAAAGACCAAGATCAAATACTTCTTCCTCTCAAAGAGCTTATGGTTCATTTAAAGGACTGAACATAGACTTTTTGAGATTCTCTGGGTACCTCTGAAGTCAAAGGAGTAGAGACCAACTATGACAAATTCTACACCATATTTAAGGATTAGGGAAAAAAGGCTACTAGAACAACTGATGAGATCACTGACAATGAAAAAACAAACTGTGGTAGGGACGAAAGCTATATTGCAAGAGGTCAAGGTAAGAATGGAAGTATAAGGAAGTGATTAACAGTGATACAGGAGAGAGAGGTGGGATGAAAGCTTAATGGAGTAAAAGGACCAAGGGACAGGGCTGAAGAGAACTGAAGATATCTGTATCTGTGGGCAGGTGGGAAGGAGCCAGGGGCAAAGCAAAGACTGAACAAAGATGGAAATAGGAGAGAAAACTGCTGGAATAAGGTGCTGGAGGTGAGAGGAAGTGGCAGGAGGATCAAGTGTACAGGTAAAGCAAGAGGGATTCCTCTTCTGGGATCAGAGTAAAGGAAGAAAGAGTGGGTAATAGCAGAGAATACAATGAAACCTTAATTTTATCAGTGCAGCAAGAAGTAAATTAGCTGCTGTAAATGTAAGAAATGATGATTAAGTTGGATATTTGAGACATTTAGAAAAGCTCTGGAACAGCTACTGTGGAGAAAGAAATAGGGAACATATCTTCATATCTTCCTTAGAACCTTGCACGTTACTTTATACATGAGACACAGTAAATGTTGATTAAACAGAACTTAATGATTTATATAATAATGAATAGCCTGCCAAATCAGGCAGTTTAGAGCCCAGGAAATAACAATGAAGTGCCAACATCTAAAAGTTTAAAAACAAACACCATCCCAATACATTTAACTTATCTATGCTAAAACTCTTAAAGATGACTCAAGTTTTCAATATTCTCAATTCTCTACATACTGAGCCATATTAAACCCCCAGGCAAGAAGAGGAAAGTTAATCTGGACAGCCAAGTGAACATGTGCTACCTACTAGCTTACACAACTTTTTATCCATGCATTTATTCAAGTTTGCAAATAACACTTACCTGGAATGAAGGGCATTCCACAAAATCAATATAAAATATTTTGATTTCATGTCCTTCACTATTTATGGATCTTCAAGTACAAAGATGAAGAAGGCTAACAACTATATTGTGGTTACCTACATATTTTGTGTTTTTTTTTTTTTAAGGCTCTACATAAAGTAAGGACTTTATTGGATTCAAGACTCAAGAGACTCCCCCTTTTCCTACCTGTTCGGTTGAGCCTTGCCATGTTCATCATTGCTTCTTGATATGCCAACTCCACATCTTCCTGGGTGACCACAAGTTTAATTTTATTCCACTTTTCTGGCTAATGGGAAGTTTAAAACAAAAAATAAAAGACAAATATCATTTACTTTCTTTTGTTTGAACCAGTAATATAGTTGTTTTTGTTTTTTGGGTTTGGTTTTTTTTTTTTTGCATCCTTCAGATATTCTTTATTCCAGAAGTTTTTACTTAGGTAGTTCTGTATATAAAGTATATATTTTTGGCTTCCTAATGATTTTTTTCTATGACCAGTACTTTGAGGTGTCCATCAGACACTGGATCATGAAAGCCTGCCCTCCCTCAACTCACCCTTTTGTAATCAGATATTGCAGCTCACAGGATATGTAAGACCAGCGACTGACTGTTCACGTGTCCTGGCAGAGGAACATACTGGCTGCAGTGTGTAGGCAAGAAAAGTTGGGTGTTAAATTCAGGGTTGTAGCTCCCCTCTCATGGAGGTGCAAATCACATTCTTAATCACGCCAAAACTTCAGTTGACTTTTCTCTTCATCATTCTCATTATATGGCTGGTTCTCATCTTTTATGTTATAACTACAGAATGGTTGTTTAAAATTTTTTTACTGTATGTTTGGGGGCAGTTTACTGGTCTACCCTTGTTGAATCAAGTTTTAATGAGATTGTCAATGAAAATCATTTTGATGAACTTAAACTATTGGTTAAAGGAAAGCAAAGTTTCTATCAAAGCAAACAACCCCACACATACCTCCCACTTCTCATTGGATGATCTGTGTACACACATATACACGTACACGTACACACATACTCACTCACACACCGCATCTTCCTAGATGACCTCTATATATACAGATCTACAAATAAGACACTCCATTCCCCCTAACATGGACAAGCTCGGTTTCCAAAGGAGAAGCGATAAGGGAAGAATCTTTCTTCTTTCATCCTCATTCTGCTCTCATGAGAAATTGGGAAAGAAAAATTCAGATTGACATCAATAGGGAAAAATACATTCTCCTGACACTTTAAGTGGGAAATCTATCAGTGTAACTGAATTTTATAGGCTCTAAATGAGGACAAGAATTTTACTTTTTTTCCTCTGAGACAAGAAGGGCAAGACCCAGATAGAGAAGATTCCAAATAATCTCAGCTTTTTATATAATTCTATAACTTACTTACAAAAATAGTCAAGCCCTGGAAGATGTTTTGTGCAAAAGGAACTCAACAAAAAATACTACTGTTATAGCTTCCCAGTCTGTAATATACATAGATGCTGATACATGATAACTAAGCTTTTATTTATCATCATGAATGAAGACAAGAAAAATGACAAATGAATGTTACAGCCACAAGAGAATTCCTTGCTCTGTCTCTCAAGCCATGATATACTTTGTTGATAATACAAAATTACTTATTTCTCTCTTTCAACTGTTCTTCAGGAATGATATGGCTTCAGGTGACAGGTGAGGAAAATTAAAACTTCCAAGATGTGTGAAAATCTGCATTGATCTTATTAATTTGTTACACCATTGAAAGAACCAATCTGAAATAAAGTATAGCTGTGGCTCAGTGGAGTAGTGATTCCAGAAAAATATATTGGTGCTCTAGATTTATTCTCCACTAGCGGCTTACACATCAAATGCTCTCAATTTACTAGCAGGGGGAGGGGGAGAAAGGACTAAAATGATCTTGATTGCTATTGGTCCTACTGCAGAATGATATATAAAGGCCCAAGCTTACTGAACTTTTTAAATCTCATTGCTTTTTGAGTGATGTACAAGGTAGGTAAATAAAAGAAGCTCCTAAGATCACACACACACACACATATACACAGCCCTCTACCTTAAAATTTTTTTTCAAACCCTTGTCTATATCAATAACTGACAACACAAGATCGAACAAAATCCATCTAATGGAATAAAAGAATATGAACAATTTCTAAGAATTTGTTAACTTACATTATCCTTTCTGTGAATAAAACAAACAGATGACATTTAGAAGTACTGCTGAAAGTGGGAAGTGCCTGCCCTATAATATCTTTTTTCCCTGATCACCAAAATCAGTCATCTTATAGAAAGGCATCAATATCCATTCAAATAACCATAGATACATCTGTATATAATAAGCACAATGTAGCATACAGGAAATAAAGTAATAGCTACATACGCAATTATAGTAAGAGTCTCACTGATATACCCATTCAAATTACTTTAGAAGCATCTTCCCCTAACTTCCCCGATTCCATATATTATGCTTAAAATTTTTTTTTAACAAAATTACAAGTATATATTTGTATATACACACCCAGCAATTTACTTACAATATCCAACCACTGGTGCACAGCTACAGCTACTTGTGTTCCCAGGGGTTTTGTCAACACAAGCACATCTCCTGGCACAGCATTATCAGGCCTAAAGAAAAACAATGTTAAATCACTAAAAAAGTTCATTTTAATTAAGTGTATTATGGGTATATATACCCCCCCCCCCCACACACACACACACATGTATATATAATGTAGATAAATCCATAACTATATACATACACATTTATTTATTTTTTAAACTTATATTAGCAACTTGATATGGAAGGCAAGGCAAAGCATTAACATTTTTTAAAATCAGGAGTCAATGATTTAAAAGGATAAGAATCTAAACAAAGCCTAACCATCCACTGAGAAAATGGGTACTTCCTACCTGGCTAGGTTTACAAGAAGAAAATAAATCTCTCAGTTCTGAGCCCCTCATGGTACAACACAAAAGGCTATTTTTTTCCATGAATAAATGTGAAAAATGACGGCCTATCCACTAGATCTTATTCAAATTAACTCAGATTTAGGATTAGGACAGGGAAAGGAGAATAGACAGTTTTCTTTATAATTTTTTCATATATCAACTATATGTATTCCCTCAATTCAGATACATCTATGCAGCTGTACAAAATCTAGTACACTTAGGCAGAGTTTTACTGATACTATATGTCTATAAATTATAGAACACTATAAATTAAGAACTAAGGTTATGGTTAATTCAAAGGTCAGTAAAAATGCATGGGGGTGTAAGCAGCAGCAGCATGTTAATAGTAACAGCCTGCATTTGAGATGTAGCATCAAAGACTGGATCAAGAAAATGCATGGCTGGGATAGAAGGTGGGCCAGTCATGTATCAAGAATGACAGAATAAAGAATCAGTTTGAGTATTCTATTAAATTCCCCTAAGATACTCAGAGAACAAAAAGAAGAATTCAAATGATTAGATAAATCCGCTATGAAAGATTTATGGGGAATTATGGACAAGAATCACAAAGGATGAAAAAAGAATAGATTACCCCTAGTATTCATAGGGAGCTTCAGCTCATTATGAATTTTCATGTTTTAAAAAGTCCTGTATACCAGAAGTGTCAGACTCATGGCCCACACTGGCTGAATCATATTAAAATGTTTTGGGGAAATGTAGCAAAATAAATATAACATTTTGTACAAGTTTTTGTAGTAGCCTTTAGATCTCTCCTCATTCTAGTTCATGCTCCATTCAAAGTGATATTTCTAAAGCACAGGTCTGACCCTGCCACCATGTCACCTATCTAACTCTATTAAACAAATAGTGGTTTTCTATTACTTTCAGGGTCAAATATAAAATCTTCTGTTTGGCTTTTAAAGTCTTTCAAAATTTGCTCCTTTCTGACCTTTCCAGTCTTCTTATACCTTCTTCTCCCCCCATATTCTCTGTGATTCAATGACACTGACCTCCTCATTGCTCTTCACATGAGACATTTCACCTCCTGATTCTATTAATTTTTACTAATTGTCCCCCATGCCTGTTATTTTCTTGTTCTTCATCTCTGCCTTCTAGATTCTTTCATATCCCAGCTAAAATCTCACCTTTTATAAGAAGTCTTTCCTGACACTCCCAGGATCCCCAGGGCTTTCATTCCAGTTTATTTGTACATATTGTCTGTACATAGCTGTTTTCATGTTGTCTTTCCTATTAAACTATGAGATACTTAACATCGGAGACTGTTTTTTGGATCTTTTTTATATTCCCAGGGTGTAGTAGAGTGTCTACTGATTTGTTGTCTAAAGACAAATATAGATCATGAAAAGCATAAAAATAAATTAGTGACACAAAAACCAAGATAGATTCTATATTAGGAAAGGTATCAAATAATGGTCTTAAGAACAGTTTCTATTCCTTCTGGGAAAGGGGCAAGGTAGCAAAGTAGTTTGTGCTAACAAAGAATAATAAACAGCCAAGTGAGATTTAACATTAGAAGATAATTCTTGATTAAAGCTCAGGACTGCCAAAAAAGTAAACTTACATGATAAACTCATTGGGCTGGCAGACTGTTGTGGCCACTCCACCCAACACGATCCAGGGATTCAACACTGTTTGTCCACCAGTTACAGATGTTCCTGCTTCCTCTGCTGCATCTTTAAAACCCTGTATAATTAGGGGTATCACTTTGTCCCTTTCCTACAGATTAAAAAGGAACCAATTAAAAGTGAGTAAACAGAGGAGGTCAAAGAGGAATCTAATGACAACTTAATTTCCTGGAGAAGACAACCTACTTTTTTTCAGAGTTTCAGGTACAAAAAGAATTACAAAAAGTCCTAAAGGCACTTTCTTCAAGTTCATATAATAGGCAGAACAGTTAACACAAGCCAAGAATTATTACTTCATAACTTCTGTTAAATGCTGGAAAATGTTTTGGGTAATAATTTGTAGCACAGTTATATAGATAAAACTGTAAGTTAACAGTTTAAAAAAATTCTTTTTAATTCATCTTCACATCACCCCTCACAATAGCTAGAAAATATTTTGAAAAGGAAACAACTTGGGGGCTGCTAGGTGGCACAGTGGATAGAGTGCCGGCCCTGGAGTCAGGAGGACCTGAGTTCAAATTTGGCCTCGGACACTTAATACTTCCTAGCTGTGTAACCCTGGGCAAGACTTAAACCCAATTGCTTCAGAAAATTTAAAAAAAAAAAAAAAAGGAAAGAAAACAACTGAGATAATTGGATAGTAGCTGTTGTTTTCTTATTTGAGAGGGGCAGGAGATGGCCAAACCTATGATTTCATTAGTGCTGGGACACATCCTGCCTTCTATGAATGAGGAAAAACTGCTTATCTGTAAACAGCCTCGGAGAGCTAACAAAAAAGAAAGAGTTTAAGTTGAAGCTGAAGATCATTTGAGGGAGATGTTGTATTGAGGAAAAATCCCTAAGACCCTTCTAACTCAGACTCTATTTCATCCTGCAAAAAGGGCCCACTCACAAAAAAAGTTAATCTGTCACTGACTTATGCTGCTGTTGTGAAAATGTCAAAACAATTAAAAAACCCCCAAAACCTATCTATCACATAAGACTAAGTGGCACTAACAAGACCTTTATTTTGCTCTTGGTTCCTTACACCTCATATACTTTTTTCCTTATGGGGGGGGGGGGAAGTGCCAATCCCCAAGTAGATTTGAGTTTTGCTAAAGCTTACTTGGGCATCTGATAATATGGAAACTCCTGCCTTTAATATAAAGAGCAATCCAAAGCCTTTCTTATATGCTGACTGCAGAACCCAGGATGACATAAGAGCCCAGGACTAGGAGGTAAGAGGCCTGGGTTCTAATTCCAGCTCTTACATCACCTAGGTAACTGATCCCTTGGCCATGCACAGAGGCTTCAATGTTTTCATCTGTAAGAGGAGAGGGTTGGACTAGCCCTAAGAATCTACACAAGATCTAGTGGAATCTAGCATTGAACTAAGAGAATCTACAAGCCATTAATTAACTATGTCACCTTGGGTGATCATTTTGTACTGAATTTCCTCATCTGAAAAATGGAAGTAAAACAATTGCCTTACTTACTGATGTCAAGGTAAAATTAGGTAAGAGATGTAATTGTTAGTTTTGTAGCCTTAGACTAATCACTGCAATTCCCCTGGGCCTCAGTTTCCTTATCTGTAAAATGGGCTCAAAGATCCTTTTTCCAGCTCCAATAGTTTATAATTCTATAAAAGTGATGTGGCTAAATAATTGTAATACATAATAATTCATGCAAAAAATATCAATGCAGTAGCAACTAAAGGTACTAAGTGGGGGTATATAGGGATGAATAAAATATGTTCCCTGCCTTGTCTACTAAGAGGGAGAAGACATGTACAAAAAAAAACTACAATAAATAAATGTGTTAGGTAGATCACTTATCAAGAAATAATAAAAAAAGAAATTTAAAGTAAGTATCAGGTTGAATCCATACTATGAAAATCTTTGAAAGCCAGGTTAAGGAATGTGGATTTTAGATAAGATATAATATTACAATTAGTCTTCACCATTTATCAACTTCTTTAGGGAATATATAGAACTATATATTTAGGACTATATATAGAATATATATATAGTCTTTATAACATCAGGACCAAGTGATTCCTAGGATTATAACAATTCATTTTTCCCTTGTTTCTAAAAGTTTTGGATTTTCCTAGACTGTTTTAACTCAAATCCCTGGCTCAAAATACACACAACAGAATGCAGAGCTAGGAAAAACCTTTGGCATCATCTAGTTTAGCCTGAAGGTTCACAAATGAAAAAGACAAGGCATCTTAAGATTAAGAGATATTCTTGAGGTAATATAGTAAAGTGGCAGAACTAAGGGCTCAAAACAAAGGTCCAAAAACTCAGAAGTATTTCTCATTCTTACCTGATATACAGGAGGAAAAATATGTATGTACTAATCAAGAGAAAGAGAACATTCCTTTTCCACAGGTCCATAGTTCATAAGGCCCCTTCCACCCAATGGGAGCAGGAAGAAATCACCACTAGCATAGTTCCAGCCCTTTGTGGTAGCCTCACCCCTACCTTCTCTGGACAGGGGAGAAAATCAGAATCCCTCATTTTAATTTATTAATAAGCTCAGGAACTGAAGTTGAAAAGTATTTATTAAGTACTGGCCCAGGCACTGGCCTAAGCGATAGGGATACATGCAAGCCAGCCAGACCTGACTTCAAAGAGCTTACATTCTAAAAGGTGACAGAGTATGCACTAGAAAGCAGAGAAACAGCATGGCAATGAAATCAGAGAATGTTAGAAGGAGAAGGGATCACAATCCTCATTTAGTTCAATCCCTTCCCTCTAAAGATGAGGAAACACATGTCCATAGAGCTTCAGTGACTGGCCTAGAATGACATGAGCTAATTGAGCAGTTAACAGAAATCTTACCCTGTCTGTCATTTTATTACTAATTCCAAGGAGCATCAACATGTTGTCACATTCCGTGACACCCATGGCGTAAAGGTCACTTAGAACATTGGCACAGGCTATCCGGCCCTGAGAAAACAAAAGAAGAAAAAAGTAAGCAACTTATCTAGAACAATGTTTTCAGCATAGCACAAATCTATAAACAAGAAGACACTTTATGGCAGTGCCAATCAAAGATGGGGCTTTCTGGAGTGGAGGTGAGAACTTTCTGGGGGTGAAGCCCAAGACTTCTTGGCTTTTCATTATATTAAAATACCCGTTTGGTTTTTTCTCTCTTCATCATCATAGAACTGACATTCATACTTTTCTCAATTCCCCATTATTATTTCCATTCCACTCTAGCCCTTCCACTTCTTCCTCCTCTTTGGGGTAAAGCATGGGAATGATGCCACCATCACTCTACCATCAGAATGGAAAAAAAGGATGAAAATACTATAATTTTAAGGGGGAAAGGTGAGAGGGGAATTAGAAGGAAGAGGGATACAAAGGTCAATAGAAAAAGGATAACACGGGAAGGATAATGGAATTAAAGTATTGTGACCAGAATAGAGGGCTGTATATAAAACACTGAATCTCCATTTCATATTACTTACTTAAAAATTCCTTTCAAAACTCTCCTGCTTGTCTTTGCTTCCTTCTTTTCTTCTTATGCATTTGAAAATTATTTCAATATCCCTTTCCTTGCATTATCTTCCCTTTCCAATTAAAAACCAAGAGAAGAAAAAAAAAAGCCCTTCTAATACTTAAGACTAGTCAAATCAAATGAATATACAATGGCCATGTCCAAAAATGTATTTCTTTCTGCCCTGTGAGTTCATAGCTTTCTGGTCAGGAGGTGGGTAAACATGCTTCATCATAGGTTCTCTGGGGATATGGTTGGTCAGTACTACTTTAATTAGAGTTCTTAAGTCTTTTGAAGTTGTTGTCCCCCCCCCCCCCCTTTATACAGTGCTGTTGCCCTTGGTATAATTTCTCCTCCTGGTTTTTCTGTCTTCACTCTGAATCATTTCATACTACCCAGGATTCTTTGAAATAATTTATTTTATTTTTTCTTACAGCTCAATAATAACCTGTTATGTTCATATACCATAATTTGTTCAACTATTCCCCAAATGATGGGCACCCTCTTAGAATCTAATTCTTTTCTTTTTTTAATCTATTTAGGGGCTTTTTTTCAAGGCTGCTTTTGGGAACAAAAGAAAACTTAAAAAGCAGGGGAATTTTAAAAAATGGTATTGAAACAAAAAATTCTTTTCTGATGACAAAATAAGAAGAGTGATCAATTAACCTACAAGTTTTCAGTAAAAGGATTCTTTTTAAATTTATAGAACAATTTACACTAAGATGACAATAATGGAAGAGAAAGACTTCAAAACAGATCAATGGGATGCCAATTGTCACTTCAGAGAACTGATGGCAAATGTTCATCTTCTGCCTCTCAGGGGTAGGAGGCAGACATATTGAGACAAAATAGAGGAAAAATATAACACTTATAGAAATACCTTTTAAAAAATTGTTACAGATCCTTCCTTTTTTAACTTTAAATTTTTTAGCATACTATTCATTAGGCCTTAATGTAGTAAGCTGGGTAGGAAATTTTTCTTTTGTTACTAGGATAGTAAAATATTAAAATGTTTTCTGCTTGTTGTTCAGTTGTGTCTAACTCTTCATGACCCCTATTGGGGTTTTCTTGGCAAAGATACCAGAGTGATTTACTGTTTCCTTCTCCAAGGTCACCATTTTACAGATGAGGAACTGAGGTAAAGAGTAAATGACTTAGCCTGGGTCACATAGCTAATGAGTGAGGTGGGATTTGAACTCATTTTCCTGACTCTAGGTTTTAGTGCTTCATCTACCATGCCACTTCATTGCTTTGTGAGGGCTTGCTTAGTATTATCACTAGTTTACATTTTCTTATGTATTTTTGTTAAGGCATAAACTATTACAAATAAACTTTCCAAACTAATAGTGTAAAATCAGTGTATAAAATAACAGTTTGTCTGCAATCTAAGGCTATCAGCTACTATTTTGACACCAGCTGAGGACATGGCCATGTGCTTCCTGTAGCTCTCTTGACTATGGCTGGAATTGTGGTGAAAGAAGGGGTCCACATTTGGATCCGTGTTCAAGCTACTCAAGTTTAACATTTGAAGAGAGGAGCATCTCTGAGTACTAGTGTTTCTGCCTAATAAATGCCCTTGAAGGGTGGTACATTTTTATTCCTATCACAGTGTCTGATACACAACAGGTATCTATTAAAAACTTTCTGAAATGACCTACCTAGAAATAGAAAGCTGTTGGCACAAAAGCAGAAGGTACACGCCTCTACTCTTTAAACCCTATTCAAAAACTCTTTTGCCAAAGAGTAGAATGAATGTTTTGGTAGAAAAAAGGTTTTTCCTGACCTTTGCTTCTCTTCCAGTAGAAGCAGAGTGCTGAGAGAGCTGCAGGAGAAGGTCAGAGATCCCTGTTGTCCCTACTTAGTCCTGATGCCCTTGAGAAATAAGCCTGTAAGGAGGTGAGGTGGAGAAAGGGAGGGCTTTACAATATACAGCACCTCAGCTTCCTCTCTGTTTATCTGTCTCTCTCTCTCCCTTCACCCCCACATTTCTCCCAACACTGGCTCTGCTTCAAACAGTTCTTTATTAGCTGAGTCACTGAAAGTTGGCCTGTGATCAGCAATAATCCTCTAGAAGACCAGCAAGAGTAACTCTTCTCCCTAAAGGTTCAAGAATATACAATTTTTATGTGCTTTTTAAATTTCAAATGATAACTGGAGGATAAAGAAATGACCCCCAAAAGTCTGAATTTATGTCTAAGGAGTCCATTTTTTGATGAAATATATAGGACATCCACTTCTGTTAGAAAACATTCAAGATTTGTTCTACTAAAGGTGACAGTAATATCTTAGAAGAAAATTGCTAGCTTGATTTCTTGTGATATCAAAAAAATGAAATCAAATGGAGAAAGGCTAAACAAATTGTGGCTCAAGAATGAAATGGAATATTACTATGCAGTAAGAAAGGATAAATATGAAGATTTCAGAGAGGCATGAAAAGACCCATGGGAACTGATGTAAACTGAAGTAAGCAGAACCAGGAAACAATGTATATAATGACTATAATGCAAATGAAAAGATTATCTTCAAAGAAGAAAAAAAGTATGTCCAAATTCCATCTTTTCTTTGCAGAGCGGTAGGGAGTAGATGTAGGTACTATAGGTGTATATAAAATACTAGATATAACTTCCTTTCCTCTCTCTTGCTTTTAAATCCTCTCTAATCTGGCTTCTGATCTCATCACTCAAATGAAACACAGATCAAATTCTGTAGAAATCTACAGATCTCACTCTCTATCTTTTTTTTTCTTCCCTTTCCATTCACACAGCTAACATTCTCACTTCCCAGATATGTCTGGACTACTGAAATAACCTTTTTGTTGATTTCTTTGCCTCAAGTTCTTGTCACTCCCACCCATATTCTAGTAACCTATCAAAGTGATTTTCTTAAAGGACCTATCTTGACCATGTTATCTCCTCACCATCCCCCTAATACCTATCCATAAATTCCAATTGCTCCCTAACATTCCCAGAATCAAATATAAAATGCTGTTTGACATTTAAAGCTTTTCACAATTTGGCATCTTCCTACTCTTCCAGACTTCTTGCATCTTACTCCTCCCCAAACATTCTATAATACAGTTTCACTGTCCTCCTTGTGACATGACAATGACATCTCCTGATTTCATATATTTTCTCTGGTTGTCCCCCACGTCTGGGATGCTCTCTATCTTCACCTTTGCTTCCTGGCTTCCTTCAAGCATAGTTCAAATTCTACCTTTTAAATTTAGCCATTTTTAGTTTCTTAACTCTAGTACCTTTCAAAACTGCCTTTATCTATCCTGAAGGCAGGGATCATGTTTTCTTTTTTTTTCCCCCCTATTTTCAGTACTCAGCACATTGTAATAACTTAATAAATGCTCAATGCACTTAATAAACGGTTGTTGATAGTTTGACTCAGTTTGCTGAACTGGTATTTTCCCTCCTCTCTCTTTTTATGATTACAATGGTTTGGATATTATTAGGAAATGAGAATGACATCTATATATTAGGAAATGAGAATGACATCTAAACAAAAGACAATAATTTAAAAATCGGGGACTTAAGTCTAAAATACAAGTGTGCTAAAATAAAATATTAGAGTATAGGCAGGGTAACAGAGACATAAAGAAAACTACACAACTGTTTATAGTTCATTGAAATAGTTGAAAATGAATAAGTATGTATGTGTACAAAGATAAAAGTTTATGAAAGTTACCCAATTTTTACCTAACAATTTTGCTTATCTTTACATAAGTTATTGTTTATGTTAACAAATGTGAACAGTGGACATAATAAATTACTATAATATAAAGTATATATGGGTGTATTAGGTAAAGCATAATTTAAATGTTTTTCTTTTAAAATAAATCCAGCTGAAATACAGAAACTTATGGACCAGACTCACCATCATGTAAGGATCATCCACAATAGGATAAATGTAATCTGTGGTCTGAACCAAGGAAAGACCACCATGTCTCAAAGGAATAACACAAGTATCCATCCCAATGCCTGTAAAGAACAGAATTATTATCAATAAAAAAGGCAGTGACTATTTCTTATAATTAAGTTCTGAATCAGAAGAAACTTATTTAATAATATACAGTGCCAGAAAAATATAGTTCTTATTAAAAAGCTTAAGTGAAGTAAATGTGAAACACAACCAGCTTAAGCAATATAAGAACCAAAAAAAGCATTATTAATGTAGCAATCTAAATGAAAAATTTTACCATAAAAAATTTGTGAATAACTATTTTTGTATAATACTAATCTGTGTGATTTTTACAATCTATATTATTCTTTCAATAAGAATTTCTTTAACATCCATCTGATATCACAACATGAGGTTGCTTAGTTTATAACTGCAAATTTTTATATAGCATTCTCTTTCCAAATCATCAAGTTTTTTTTTTTAATTAAAGCTTTTTATTTACAGAACATGAGTGATTTTTCTACATTGACATTTGCAAAAAATTTTTTGTTCCAAATTTTTCCCCTCCTTCCCCCCATGACCACCCCTAGGTGACAAGTAGTCTATTACATGTTAAATATGTTAAATTATATGACAAATCCATTATATGTATACATATCTATACAGTTATCTTACTGCACAAGAAAAATCAGATCTAGAAAGAGAAAAAAAAAAACCTAAGAAGGAAAACAAAATGCAAGCAAATATTCACAAAAAGCATTAAAATGCTGTGTTGCGGTACACACTCAGTTCCCACAGGTCTCTCTCTGTATGTATAAGACTATCTTCATCGCTGAACAATACGAACTGGTTTGAATCACCTCACTGTTGAAGAAAACCACGTCCATCAGAATTGATCATCATATAGTCTTGTTGCTGTGTATAATGATCTCCTGGTTCTGCTCATTTCATTTAGCATCAGTTCATGTAGCTCTCTCCAGGCCTCTCTGAAATCATCTTGCTGGTCGTTTCTTACAGAACAATAATACTCCATACCATCCATATACCATAATCTATTCAGCCATTCTCCAATTGATGGGCATCCATTCAGTTTCCAGTTTCTAGTTTCTTGCCACTACAAAAAGGGCTGCCATAAATATTTTTGCACATGTGAGTACCTTTCCCTCCTTTAAGATCTCTTTGGGATATAAGCCCAATAAAAACACTGCTGGGTCAAATGGTACGCACAGTTTGATAACTCTTTGAGCATAGATCCAGATTGTTCTCCAGAATGGTTAGATCCATTTACAGTTACCCCAACAATGTATTAAGTGTCCCAGTTTTCCCACATCCCCTCCAACATTCGTCATTATCTCTTCTTGTCATCTTAGCCAATCTGACAGGTGTGTAGTGGTATCTCAGAGTTATCTTATTTTGCATTTCTCTGATCAATAGTGATTTGGAGCACCTTTTCATATGACTAGAAATAGTTTCAATTTCTTCATCTGAAAATTGTCTGTTCATATGTTTTGACCATTTATCTTTTTTTTTTAAATGTGTATACATATTTTTACAGTTATCTTGCTGTGCAAGAAAAGTCAGATCTACAAGAAAAAAAAATCTGAGAAGGGAAATATAAGGCAAGCAAACATCAATAGAGAGCATGAAAATGTTATGTTGTGGTCCACATTTCACATCCCTCTCTCTGGGTGTATATGGCTTTCTTCACTGAATAATTGGAACTGGTTTAAAACATTTCATTATTGAAGACAGCCATGAATTGATCATCATATAGTCTTGTTGTTGCCATGTATAATGATCTCCTGGTTCTGTTCATTTCACTCAGCATCAGTTCATGCAAGTCTCTCCAGGCCTCTCTGAAATCATCCTGCTGGTCGTTTCTTATGGAACAATAATATTCTATAACATTCATATACCATAATTTATTCAGCCAGTCTCCAACTGATGGGCATCCATTCAGTTTCCCATTTCTAGGCGCTACAAAAAGGGCTACATTCTTGCAAATGTGGGTCCCTTTCTTTCCTTTAAGATCTTTTTGGGATATAAGCCCAATAGAAATACTGCTGGGTCAAAGGGTATGCACAGGTTGATAACTTTTTGAGCATAGTTCCAAATTGCTCTCCAGAATGGTTGGGTTTGACCATTTATCAATTAGAGAATGTCTTGAATTCTAATATATTTGAGTCAATTTTCTATATATTTTAGAAATGAGGCCTTTATCAGAACCTTTGAATTTATAAATGTTTTCCCAATTTGTTGCTTCCCTTCTAATCTTGTCTGCATTTGTTTTGTTTGTACAAAAACTTTTTAACTTGATATAGTCAAAATTATCTATTTTGTGATTAATGATGATCTCTAGTTCTTCTTTGGTCACAAATTCCTTCTCCTCCACAGATCTGAGAAGGTCATCCTACATTCTTTAATTTGTTTATAATATCATTCTTTATGTCTAGCTCATGAATTCATTTCGACCTTATCTTGGTATACGGTGTTAGATGTGGGTCAATGCCTAGTTTTTTCCATACTAGTTTCCAATTTTCCCAGGAGTTTTTGTCAAATAGTGAGTTTTTATCTGCAAAGCTGGGACCTTTGGGTTTATCAAACACTAGATTACTATAGTCATTGACTATTTTTTGTCCTGTGAACCTAACCTATTCCACTGATCAACTACTCTGTTTCTTAGCCAGTACCAAATGGCTTTGATGACTGCCGCTTTATAATATGGTTTTAGATCTGATACAGCTAGGCCACCCTCATTTGCTTTTTTTTTTCCCATTAATTCCCTTGAAATTCTTGACCTTTTGTTTTTCCAGATGAATTTTGTTATTTTTTCTAGGTCAGTAAAATAATTTTTTGGGAGTTTGATTGGTATAGCACTAAATAAATAGATTAGTTTAGGTAGTATTGTCATCATTATATTCGCTCGACCTATCCAAGAGCATTTGATTGTGTGGAGAGTGTTTTGTAGTTTTGCTCATATAGATCCTGATTTTCCTTTAGCAGATATATTCCCAAATATTTTATACTATCAACAGTTATTTTAAATGGAATTTCTCTTTGTATATCTTGCTGTTGAATTTTGTTAGTGATGTATAAAAATGCTGATGATTTATGTGGATTTATTCTGTATCCTGCAACTTCGCTAAAGTTATGGATTAATTCTAATAGTTTTTTAGTTGATTCTCTAGGGCTCTCTAAGTATATCATCATATCATCTACAAAGAGTGATAATTTGGTTTCTTCATGACCTACTCTAATTCCTTTAATCTCTTTTTCTTGTCTTATTGCCAAAGCCAGCATTTCTAATACAATACTGAATAGTAATGGTGATAGTGGGCAAACTTGTTTCACCCCTGTAGATCAACAAGTTTGTAAAGTATTTTACATAAAAAAGCCTTTTGTTTTGGTCAGAAATATTACCAAACTAGAATGGATCTATAATTCCTAAAGAATCACACATATATTTAGACACAACTGTTACTATCACTCTGATAATCTATTAGTCTTGAGACAAAAGAAACCATTATTTAAGTTGTTGTAGAAGTATCATTTTGCCCATTTTACAGATAAGAAAACAAGTGCAGAGAGATGACTTTTCTACTATCATAGTCACAGAGATATTAAGTGTTTGGAACTAGAACTGAAATCTAAATCTCCCAAATCCTCAAATGTAGTGCTTTCTTTATACCATGTCTTTCTAAATAATAGATGCCACTCACACAGCATGTTAAATCAATCCTTCAATATGCATTTATGAATCACCTATGGTATAAAGGCACCATCCTAAGTACTAAAGATACAAATACAAAGAGTGAACTACTCTCAAGGAGCTTATATTCTAATAAAGTAAACAAGTATACAAATATATATACAGCATAAGCATAAAGGTAACACATAGATACACATTTATTAGTGTTGTTCAGTTATTTGTTACTGTTGTTCAGTTATTTTCAGTCACATCCGACTCTTTGTGACTCCTTTGGGTTTTTCTGGGCAAAGATATTGTAGTGGTTTGCCATTTCCTTCTCAAATTGATTTTACAGATGAAGAAACTGAGGCAAACAGGGTTAAGTGATTTGCCTAGGGTCATATAACTAATAAATAAATGATTCTCAGATCTTTCTCACTCCAAGTCTGCCATTTTATCCAGTAAGCCACCTAGCTGTCTCTACACAAATTCACACAAACGACAAAGTAATTGCAATTATCCCTGCCACACTGAGACTTTCCCAGTTGTGGTTCATTATATCACAAGTCAGCATAAGAAATTAAATAGGTATTTTTTGGGAATTTTACAGAAATCTTAGGTGATATGCAAAGGCCAGCAGATAACAGAGTCTATGACCCAAATTTTACAATAAGGTACTCTAAACACCCCATAAAAGAGAAAGAAAAAAAAAATCAGACTCCTTCTCTAATATAAAGAAAGGGTTAAAAAATTTTACTCCAATTTTCCATATTGGGGGGATACCTCATCCCTAAACCCTCAAGATGTAGAAAGGACAACTGTAATTATAAAGTAATTAAATAAGGTATTATAGGAAAGGGCACTGGCAGTTTTGAGGAGAGGGGAATCAGCAAAAACCTCAGACAAAAGATGGTGCCTGACCTGCATTTTCAAATAAGAAGGGGGTCTCTTGTCTTTCTCTATGGAGAGAGGAAAGATTGCATCATCCCCCAGGGATGAGTGATACCCATTGCAAAGACAGGCGAATAGAAGATGGAAAGTAGGGAGCATAAAGAGAAAGCCAGTTGGCAGATTCTCAGAATCTGAAAGATAAATTGGAGCTAAAGAGTATAGAGCATTAAAAGCTAAATGAGGAGTTTATATTTAAAGATCTATAGCTTTAAAGTATAAAAATTGATTTGCAAACATCTCATTTGATCCTCATAAAAACTCTGGAAGACAGATACTACAGGTCTTACTTTATAGAAGAGGAAACTGAAGCTGGTCACAAAGCTGTTAACCATTAGGGATTTTTGGTTGTTTCTAAACATTTTGAGGTAGGTATTAACATACAGTTGATAACAACTCTAAATAATTCTTACCTATTCCTGAGGTAATGTGATTCAGTGAAAACAAGCAATGGATTTGAAGTCCAAAAGTGTAACAGCTGACTCTAGCCCATTTAGCAGCAAGACAATTCTGCGCAGTTTTTTTGAACTTTATTTTTCTCATTTGTAAAATGGGGACATCTACCTGCCAAGATGTCATGGGAACATTTTTGTCCAATGTATCAAATACTATATGTAAGTAGTTTTTTATTTTGAAATCAGGTTCAGACAGCTACTGTATTTTAAATTAATATAGCTACATTTTTAAAAACTGGCTCTTTTATAAATTCTGACTAGCTTTTTCTCTACTTAATTTTGGCAAAAGAGGGTTTTAGTAAATATTTTTAACAGGTTAGTTCTTAGCATAAACACATACACATTCTAATTCCTACATCCTTCTATGTAATAAATAATGCAGTCAAACAAACAAACGCATACAGAGTTACAATGAGATTTAAAAGAAAGCATCAATTTAAAAAAAATTTTCTAGAATCCTAATAAAAGATAACTAAACAAAGATTATTAACTAAACAAAAATTAATCTTGAATCAAACACTTAAAATACTACCATACTACAATTCATATTTAAAATACATGACTTGAAGAGACCAAAGAGATAATAAACTTTAACTGGAAATTTACACAAAAATAATTTTATTCATCTATCTAAATCAGTATTTGGATAATGCACAAATAACTAAACCTGACACATACACATGTATACATACACACACACACACACATAAACACACACGCACTTATGGGATTGAGATATATATATATATGTAATATAAATATACATTTTTAAATATTAATTAATCTTAGCACTAGTTCCTTATGTAGATAATTTTTCACTTCTTTTTCTATCACTGCAAATCCAAAATAGAAACAAGAATAGCAAGAACTACACATTCCAAGGAAACAAGAAATAAAATTCTCTTATTTAAGAAAACAGAAAAATTAAGGCATGACTCAGTGGTAAAACTGAGAATTTTGCTTCAGAAAATAAGTTATTGGCTCCATGGACTAGATCATTTCACTAGTAATCAGTTTCAGATTATATTCAGACAAAAATCCTTGCAACAATTCAAGGAATCAACCAGCATGCTCCCAAAATTTCAGAAGAAGCTTTATCTTTATAAAAAAAAAAAAAAAAAAAAAAAAAAA
>JAJPUD010000966.1:0-35203 GCA_023553655.1 Myrmecobius fasciatus
TCACTGAGTTTTCCCCTTTCCCCAACTCAGGCTCATTTATCACATTGGAGTGGAATTCCCCTTCTTCCCTCCTTCTCCTCCATCGAGTTCAGTTTTCTGAACTAGATCCGTGCAAGCACTCTAGCTTCTCTAGCACAGGTGTGGCAAAAATATGGAAAAGTTCTGAAATAGTGATAAGGATGCGGACCTCCCTCTCCTTGTGGAACAGCATCATTTCTACCCACTCTTTGGGGTGTGCAGTACTCTAATACATTTAGTTATGGTCGCACAGGCAACACCATGAGACTTCCTCTAAGGCCCCCACAAAATAGGGGGCTGCAAATAGAAGCACAAAGTTATCCAGATGATCAGACCATCTGGAACTATATCATTTGCTCTTTCCCCTAGCACCATGGTCAGCTCTAGAGAATGAGGGCCAGGCTAGAAGCACTGGCTCAGATGTCTGGGTTCTTGTTGATTTTTCAACTGGATGCTGGAAGCCTAAGGGAGGAGGAAAGCTGGTGTATTAATCAGAGCTACTAGCAGCAGTTGCTGCCTTCCTTTTCCAGTGGTCAATGAACCAGCCTTTCTGGTCGACATTAGTGTTGCTCTATTAATGGAAGAAAACATGGTTTGCTTCCTAAGTGCTTGTCGTGTGGAACCTGAGCAAAGCTATGCTTTGGACTGAGTTTTTTGACTACTTCCACTTCTAATTGCCAGAAGCGAATTAGTCCTGTGTCAATCTGTGCTTTCATGGACTCCCTAAACCAATTATCCCAGAGCACCACAAATGCCATCTTGCATCAAGGATTTATATGAAGACAGTAATAAACCAATTCTTTTTAAATGAAGAAAAACTAAATAATCATCGAGAGAGTCAATATATGTAGCTAATCGAGCCAAAGTAGTGAAGATCCCAATATGATGCAAATCACTTTATATGCTTAATGATGACCAATCACTAAGGGGAGAGTGCCCATAATTAGAATGATAACATTTAGTGGGAAACAAGGGGCTAAGAATATAAAAGGAAATTTTGAAAAAAAAGGGAGGAAAAAGAAAATTTCAGGGAGAGGTCTTAAATTATATGATAATGTTGTGATTAGTAAAATTACTTGGGGTCAGATAAGAAATAGAAGAACAGATCAATGGAGCATGTCAGATAACCTCAAAATAGAACCAAGTGAACATGATAGATTAATATCTCATAAATCCAAGATCATAAACCACTAGGGAAAGAATGGATTATTCTACCAAAAATGGGAAAAATCAAACAGTGCTACAGTGAAAAATGGGCCAAGAGCTATCACTTACAACTTGTATCTCCATACACACAAAATGGACCAATTATCTAACTATAAATAATATAGAACAGTATATATACAATAATTGTTGAGAAGCAACAAATTCTCAAGCATTTATAAATAGAAGAAATTATAGGTGACAAAAGACATGGATTTGATGATATATGTATATTTTAAATGGTATTTATATCAAAAAAGGAAACAAATTGGTATAAAATTATGATAAAAAGTTTGGCATTCAAAACTGATAAGGGATTAATGCAAAATCTATGAGTAAAACTTTTTTTCAGAAGTTTAAATGGTCAAAGTCAGAATATTTCTCTAAAGAAGAATTGCAAATTATCCATCATCACCTAAAAAAACTCTTTAAACACTTTCATTAATTGGAAAAATCCAATTGGAAAGAGGTGCAAGTTATCACCAAGTTCCTAAAAGTTGGAAAATTAAATTTTAAAACAATCAAATTCAGTGCTGGCAAAATTGAGGAAAACTGCACACTGTGCTGCTGCTGGGGGAGGAGAGCATTGTCTGTTAATGAAGCCCTCTTGCCATATGGGATTAGAGCCATAACAATGTTGATAGCGTCAGAGTGACCGCACTCCTAGGACACCTAAGGCTGTGTCTGACTATTAAGGAATGGATAAGGTGTGATCTTAGAGATTTAGAGGTGGAAGGTAATCTAGAGGCCATGGAGTCCAAGTCTCTCATTTAAGAGAGGAGGAAACTGAGGTAGACAGAGGTGTACAATGACCACAATAATATAAAAAAAAATTCACAAACTTCTGGACTCTGATCATTCTAAGTGACTGGTTGGGAAATCAGAGGACTTGGTGGGGAACCTCTCTACACAGGGCTGTGGACATCAGAGGCAGAATAAGGTTTACATTTGCAGGCCTGGTCAGTTAACTTTTTTTTTCCTATGAAGGAGGTTCAATGGTGAATTCACTGGGAAGTGATATGTGATCATCTCCCACAATATGGAAATTGAGAGCATACTTAAAACTTTTTTAAAAAAAAGAACAGATTTAAGAGGATTGAAGTAGACTAGAAGATAGATGAGAGGAAATGATAATCAGAGGAGGTTTAAGGGGACTTTTGACTTAAAAAGCAAAGATAGCCCAATTATGGGTGGATCAGGTAGGATGACTCAATTATAGGAATGGGGTGAACTAAGATAGCATCATCCTTCTGAATGGTTCAGAGCAAAGGAAGATATAGGTTGTGGGAATTGAAGAGGTTGATATCATGAGATGGTGGGGATGTCTTCAAGTGTGAGGGAAGAGAGGAAGACTGTTTTGAACTTACTGAGAAAATAGGGAGGATACCCTTGAGTCAGGGTTCTTAACTGGGATCTGTGAATTTGTTTTTAAAAGATAGTTTGATAACTGTATTTCATTGTAACCAGTTTCCTGTAGCTATTGTATAATTATTTTATGCACTTGAAAATATTATTCCAAAGAGCTCAGAGATGGTTAGAAGGGTCTGGGCCACAAACAGATTAAGAATTTTTGCTCTAAGTTCTAATGATCTTATGATGAAGAGAGCCATCTCTCTTTTTTTGATCTGATTTTCCTTGTGCAGCAAGGTAATTGTATAAATATGTATATATATATAATATTTAACATATATTTCTACCATGTTTAACATATATTGGACTACTTGCCATTTAGGGGAGAAGACGGGGGAAGGGGGAAAAATTGGAACACAAGATTTTGCAAAGGTTAATGTCGAAGAATTATCTATGCATGTTTTGAAAAATAAAAAGCTATAATAAGAAAAAGAAAAAAAAGAAAAAGAAAAAATAATCCCTTAGCTAGAGGCTGTTACATTATAGCAGTAAACTCTTTGCCAGGTTACATAGATGAAGTAAACCTCAACCAAGGAAAATTTTCTGAGTGATAATAAAAAGAGCATCCAGAGGGTCCAGTAGGGAGCAAGTAGTCTACCAGTTCTTCTTCTTGGCTAACTGTATCTAACTACAGTCACAGGAAAAAGACAACTACCCCTAAATACAATTTTATCAAATTCAATAAACATCTGTTAATTTTCTTCTATTTTCAAAGCATTATACTATGTACTATGTACAATATTCTATAATACATTTTCAGAGTCTCCTATGACTTTAGGAATTATCTTTGCACATATTACTTTGTTCTCTTTTACTTCTGTCTAGCTTTTTATCTCTTATTTTAGATTGCCTTTTTTCTCTTTTTGTATTAGACAGAATTATTTTTAAAAATAGCCGTGGAGAGAATGGCCTAGGATAAAATGTCTTCCCCAAATTATGAAGTCCCCCTTAGGAAACTTAGGCCCAAAGAGAACAGGTGATTTTTCCGCTTAGTGCTGCCCATCTATTCCACAAAATTCAAAACAGAAAGGCAGATTTGGACATCTACAGTGTCTGAGAACAGCAGTCAGACTTCTGGACCATGGCTTAGATATATAAAAAAGGCAGGCTCCTAGCCAAGAATACAGTACATCTAAAAAGGACCTGGGGAAAACCATCATCTGTATGGGCTTTGGTGCCTCCCATATCCCACTCCTTAAAATGCCTTCAAGTCCTTCTCCATTTATTCTCTCCTTTTTGTTCTAGTCTGTGACAAGGAGGTGGCCATTCTCATCACCAAAATGAGCACCTCTACCTGCACTCGTGATCACATTCTCCACTCTTTTCCTGAAAACTGTCCCCTAATGATCCCATTCTCTCTAATGTTCAATCTTTTTCTCTGTGTTGATTCCTTCCCTGATACCTACTCACATGTGCAGATCTCTCCCATATTTAGAAGAAATACCTTCATTTGCTCCTGCCCAACCCCTTCAGTTATTATTATTCAGTTATTATTATCTTATTTTGATAACTGAATGCTTAGGAAAAGCTGTATTTATTCATTTTTTACTTCCTCTCTTCTTATTCACTCTTCAACCTTTTGCAGTTTGGCTTCTGAACTCACATTTCAATTAAAACTGCTCTCTTCAAGGTTAGAATTGATTGCTTAATTGCTAAATCAATGGCCCTTTCCCCAGTCTTCATCTTTCTGGACTTCTCTGTACCATTTGGTTTTGTCGATCACTTCCTGGTACTGTACATCATTATCTTGCAGAATTTTGGGGACACCATTCTCTCCTCCTTCTGTTCTTATCTAGCTGACCACCCCTCAGTTTCCTTTGTTGGTCTGTCATCTGTGTCTTGCCCCTTTGCCTTTTTAAAATGTGATCTTTAGTTACTAATTTGACAAATATAGGAAAATTTGCAATCTTTCCTCAAGGCTCTGTCCAAAGCCCTTTTCTCATTTATGTTTATACCTTGTCCATTGGTGATTTCACCTGTGTCCATGAATTTAATTTTTTAAAATTGTAAATCTTAAAGTTTATTTATTTTTTTAAAGCATGGATTTAATTTTAAACTCCATGTAGATGATTCCTAGATATTATATCTGATAAGTATAGTAGATAATTAGAACTTGACATATTCAAAATAAATCTTATTCCCTTCCCTCATAAAACTCTTTCCTCCAAATGCGCCTGTTTCTCTGCGATCACAGAATAGCGTCCTTCCAGACACTCAAGTTTTCTATCTTAGCATCATCTTTGACTCTTTCCTCTCTCCTCTCCTGTCTGTATTAAATCATTATCGAATCCTTGTTGATTCTACATCCTTAAGACATCAACTTTCTCTTCATTTTTTTCTTTTCAGATGGTTTTAGTCCAGCCCCTCATTACCTCTAAACTGACTATTGACAAAGCCTCCTAATTGGACTGCCATTTTCCAGTTCTGCCCCCTAAAGATGAGTTCATGAGTATGATTTTATGAAGAAAGGAGCACTCCACCTTAGAATGTGTGACTCGGGAAAGTAAAAGTGAGCAGAGTCTGACATGTATCCGAAATTCTGGGGAGAGATTATTTTAGAAAATGATCAGATAGGATACCATGGCCTAAATTCTACAGAAAAAGTGACCCCAGAAAGGAGAGAAAGCTCTAAATGATTGAAATTCTTAATTTTTAAAAAATTAATTAATTTAATTGCTGAAAGAAAATGTTACCAAGGTAACAAAGAGATTGCTGTTTAAAGAAATCAGTGTGGTTGCATAGGGAGCTCACAATCCAACTTAGGTTTAGACAGTGAAGTCTGAATGCAGAAACAGATTCAGGAAATGAGAAGAGGGTGAATGCGTAAGTATAGCAGAGTTTTGTCGGAATAGTGTCAGAGTTCTAAAGTTCAGAATTAGATGACAATGACAAAGAGAGCTAAGGGCAAGAAAAAGAGGCTATTTGTGTTTTATAGAGGAAAAAAGAAGGCTCAGAGAAGGCCTATTATAACAGCTCAGGATAGATGGCACCATGATCACAGACTTCTGAATGGCTCACCTCTTACTGCTGTTTCGATGTTCTCTGCCAAGGAAAACTATCTTTGGATTGAAACAGACAGCACAAATATGACCAATAGGGGGTTAAAACCCATAATGAACAAAGAGAATCTATAAGGCACTAGCTGCTCTTAATGAATTCAATTCCCTAAGCCAAGATGAATTATATTCCTGGCACTGAAATACTGGCCTATGCCATTTCTGAGCCACTGTCATTGATTTTTGAAAGAGAGTAGAGAGCTAAGAAGTGCCATCAAACTGGAGAACAGATATTCCAAATTTTAAAAGGGGAGTGGGTCGGAAGAGAAGGCAATCAGATCTACAAACTAGAGCTCTATGAGCTGGATTTTTGTCCCTACCAAATGATAGACAATATTATGCAAGGGATGGTAAGTGAATACTTAGTTGCAGAAGCATTGATCTCAAAGCCATTGTGGCTTCTTAAGGAGCGATTCCTGTCAGAGAACTTTATTTCCTTTTTGACAATATATCATGTGTGTTGGTAGAGTGGAGACAATCCTAGACATTGTTAAGTTGAGTTTGAACAAAGCATTCAATAATGGCTCTCATAATAAGAAGAGATATAGCCTAGAAATAGGTTTAAGTGGATTTGGGATTCAAGGATTGGGTTTCTTCCATTTGGTCCCAGAGGACCCAGCTAAGAACTTGAGTGGACAAGAAAAGGAGCAAAGGAAAGAGGGAAGGAAGGAAGGAAGAAAGGAAGGAAGGAAGGAAGGAAATAAGGAAGGAAAGAAGGAAGGAAGGAAGGAAGGAAAGAAGGGAGGGAGAAAGGAAAGAAGAAAGGAAGGAAGGAAGGGAGGGAAAGAGGGAAAGAAGGAAGGAAGGAAGGAGAAGGTGAAGTTCCTGATGGAAGGAAGGGACCAGAAGATGAGAGTCAAGAGGGCTCTCCTCTATGGAAAGTCTTCTTTATACCATAATTTTCTTCCCACTGACTGATTGCTCCCTCAGCAACCATTTGCAGGATGGCCTGCTCAACATTGATTATTTCATTATTCAATATTCATTAGCCCAATATTTTCTATAGTAACATTAATCAGGAGGCATTAATTGGTTGTGGATTGCCTCCAGCGCTGTGGGTTGGCACCTTTTGATAATTACTCTTCTAATTGGTTAGCATCCCATTAAAAATGCTTCTCCATCCTTGGATGGGTACCAGCAATTGTCAACTGCAGAAGGCTGGAACCACCAGGGGCTTTAGCAAGGAGTCCTGCCCCTTCCTTTTATAGAAAAAGGGACTGAAGGTCAGGGAGAGTGAATGACTAACACAGAAAGAAGTGGCAGAGGCAGGCCAGAATTTGAATCTAGGACACTGGGCTCCAGATCTCCTTCCACTGCACTACTAAAGGACCCCCCCCAAGACAAATTGGCCAATCAGCACTTTTTAAGGGATACTTTCACTGAGCTGTCTGTCCCACTAAGAGAGAATGGAAAAAGCTTTGAAATGAAATCCCAGAGATGCAGGAGATGGCTTCCAAATGATTCCCTTGTTCTTAAGTACAAGGAGTCAGTTGTCTGCTTTGGGGCCTTTTCTGAGTCAAGGGACAGAATTATCAGGAAATGAGGCAATAAAAGGAAATTCCAAATGGATTTATTCACTCCCAAAGCATTTTGGCTTATTCTGTGCCTTCAGGGGACACAAAGAAAAGCAGAAGCAGCCCCTGACTTCACGGAGCTTACTTTCTAAGGGCTAAAACACTTTGAGAAAGAGAGGGTACAGCCGAGATCCTGGAGAACAGAGGAAGGGAACGGGAGGGAGCCACAAATGAAGGTCCTGCAGAGTGGGATTTGGGCTGAGTCCTGAGGGCCAGGGAGTCTAAGGGCTGAAGTGTTTCTGGTGGGACAGGAGTGGTGGCCAGCACAAAGGCATGGGAGTGGGAGACTAGACCCTCCCCTGGGAGACTGGGAAGAACAGAGGAAGGCTACGGTGGCTGCAGATAGTCTATGCTGGATAACAGGCTCATGGAGGGGAGCCAAGGGTGGGAAGTTGGACCGAAAAGGGGCATTGCTCCTGGGAAAGGGGAAATAAGATTTAGAAAGTCTTTGAAGCTGAGCGTCAGGAAATTCTCTCTACATTCACATGCCAGACACTGACAAGTGTGAAGGAAGAGCATGATTTGGGGCTTTTAATCTCCAACTGTGTTCTTGGAAGCAGCACTCTAGAGGAGGGGACGCTGAGGGAGGCCAGCCGTCTTGCGAGGCACATATGGCAGGGCTGGGCCCGGCTCCCAGAGCCTGGGCCCCCAGGACAGAGCTCTCACTCCTCACCTCTGCCCCCCGAGCATTCAGAACAGCTCAGCTGCAAATGAGCTCAGCTTTCTGGGACTTCGGCTGCAGAGGCGAAAGCCCTGGATGTGACAAGCAAGCAGTAGCCCTCTGGACGGGCCCAAAGGATCTGAGCTTGGACTTGAACCCAGAGTAGGTTTGGGAAAGCCCCAAGCCCTCTTGGGCTTAGGGTCTGCAGTTAGAATGCTGTGGTTAAGATGCTGCTCCCAGTCTTCTGCCCACCTTCCCTCGTTCATTGTCCATCATTCCACTTTGTACACTCTATGCTCCCCCCAAACTGTGGGAGCTTGTAGGTTCTCCCTGGAACCCATCATACTTTGTTCAGTATTTTAATCATGTCTGACTATGGGACCCCATGGATTTTGCCCATGGGATTTTCTTATTAAAGATACTAGAATGGTTTGCCAGTGTGTCCCCATTTTATATGTGAGGAACTGAAGTAAATAGGGTTTAAGGGACTTAATCAAGGTCCCACATGTTGGCTGCTCAGCATTCCTGACATCCCTTCTCTTGCTTCAGAGCCTTTGCAGAGACTGAGCCTCATGCCTGCCTTCTGCCCTTCAGTTTTAGCTTCTTTTCAGGCTTATGAATCACCTCCTAAAGAAAGCCTTTCCTCATCAGCCCAGACTGCTCGAGGCCCCCAGTTCCAAAATTACTTTGTATTGGCTTGCACTTACATTACCTTATATGTGACCATGGGTTTCCCTTCAATCAGTCCTGGAAGTTATGGTCTGCTTTTTTTTTTTTTTTGGCCTCTGTATCCTCAGTACCTTGGACAGTGCCTGGTGTAGATAATTTTTGATAGAATAAATGAGCACTAAATCAGAGTGCACAGTTAGGTGGTGCAGTGGATAGAGCACCAAGTCTGGAGTCAGGAACATCTCAGCTCAAATCCAGCCCCAGACACTTGCTAGCTGAATAACCTTGGAGAGGACACTTAGTACTTATATGCCTCAGTTTCTTATTTGTAAAATGGGGACACACTGGAGAAGGAAATGGAAATCATTCCAGTATCTTTTCCAAGAAAATTCCATGGACAAAAATCGTAGCGTTGGCCATGACTAAACTATTGAACAAAGTGGGGTGGGCTCCAGTTAGAATGCACAGATTGGGGAAGAAATGCATGAAATGGACACAAAACCAGAATTTATTTAAAACAGAAAATCAGGTTTTGATAGGAAGTACTCCTTTCCTCCTCAGGCCTCTCCTGAATTGAATGCCTGGGGCAAGGTATGGTCCTTGTGCCCAAATAGAAACCTTACCTAGGGAGGCTCAGAGATAGAACCAGGCTCAGATTTCTCCTCAAGCCTCTACTTAAAGCTTGTTTTGAATTATTAAGGGGCAGCTCATCCCATCTGTGGGCTGTTAAGTTGTGCTTTCTTCTTCTCCCAACTGATGCTGCTCAGTGGAGGCTTTTTCTTTCTCCATTCGTTAGCAGTGCCATTAAAAGGCTGGGCAAGAGAAGGGGGCAAACATTCTAGTCAACTTGATTACTTCTTGGTATCTTTGGTGCCTTTGAATCTAAACGCCGTGCACGTTGTCTCCCACGCTAAAACGTAAACTCCTTGACCCACTTTTGTCTTTGTTGATTTTGAAACTGATGAACTGAAGCTAAAAACTCTTGGCTAACAAGAGATCTAGTATTCGTCATGGTACTTTGTCCATGGACTGGATGGCCACTGAAAATCAAGAGCTGGCTCAGTGTGATTCAGTCAAAACCTTTCTGCTGAGGGAAGCAGGACACAAGCAATTCTTCCACCTCCAAAACACACAGACACATGCATGCACACATACATGCACTGCACATATGCACACACATGCAGTATACACACATATATAAGTGTATACACACACACTTAGGAGCTATTTTCTTGCAAAAGACTTTGAGCCATTTCATAGGATCTTTCCTTAATGAGCACCCTACCCCCAACATGGCCCTCATGGATGGTAACACACTGAACCATCATTTGTTTCTTCTCTTTGCATTGGGATTTTGTGAATATTGAGTGCTGGGCATTTTGCTCCATCTGTTCAGTAATAAATCCATTGCTCAATAAATGTTTTCTAAAAATAGTCAATTAAGCACGAGCAAGTCTTTTAGCTGGAAAGACTGGACCTCCATATGGATGTGCAGAATAGCCAAGAATTGTTAATTACTAAACCCACAGAAGACTTGGCCTTTAAAAAGGAAACTAATGATTTACTTTTTAGAACATAGAAAATCAATCCCTTCAGCTTTAAGCTTTGATCTAAATTTAAATAAACGTGGATACTGAGTCTTTATGGGATGAAAAGAGCACCGATTTAGAAGTAGAAGGGACCATGAGAGAGGGCACCCAAAAGATTCTCATAAAGACCACGTGGCATGGTTAGTGTATCCATCTTGATGTCAAGAAGACCTTGGGCTGAATCTGCCTTTGACACTGGTTATGTGGCCATGAGGAAGTACATGAACCTTCATGCACCTCAGTTTCCTCATACATAAAATGGAATAATAGCACTTTGTAGGCCCCTATCTCCTTGAGTGCTTGTAAAACTCATTGGAGAGTTGAAGACCTCAAATCTGGAATGGACTCTCCAATCTCCCTATTCCATCTCCTCAATTTACAGATGAAGAAACTGAGAAGTCGTGTAGCCATGGTATGCTTGTAGTAAGCATCAAAGGTGGGATTTGGACCCCTGTCCTCTGACTCCTGAGCCAGAACTCTTTTCACTGTACCCCAAAGCCCCCTATTGGTGCAATCATGTATGATGTGGGAGGTAATCAATGCATGCTGTTGCCATATGTATCAATAAGGTCTAGTATAATACGGAAGTATACCGTGGTATATGTGGTAGTGGGTCCATGCCAACCTTTTTACTATTGATAATAACACTAGGCTGCATTTATATGCTACTTTGAGTTTTTAGTTTTAAAACATAGTTTTAAGTTAGCAAAATGCTTGTGATTATTGCCTCATTTGATTCTCACAACAACCCTGGCAGGTAGATGCTATCATTATCCCCGATTTACAGATGAAGAAACTGAGGCAGACAGAGATGAAGTGACTTGCCCAAGAACACTCAGTTAGTAAATGTCTGAGACTGAATTTGAATTCAGGTCTTCCTGATTCCAGGTCCAGCACTCTGGGCACTATAACACCAACCTAGTTTGTCCAGCTCAAGAGTAGAGAAGCTCAGACCTTTTGTTTTACTTCTACAGAAAGGTCTCCAAGGGCTGTTATTATTATTCACACTTTTTTTGGGGAAAGGGACACTTGAGAGAGGCTTGAGATCTACTAGATTTAGTAGGGAGGTCCCAGTGTGGTTACTTCCTGTACTGCTGTAGGCCAGTGCTTCCCTGCAATGTCCAGTCTTTGAGAGATGCCCTTAGCAGAGAGATGAGATGTCTTCCCTGGGCTCACAAGACTGACTGGCTGGGCTGGGTCAGAGACGCCACATGAGCAACAATTCTGGACTTCAGGGTCATCTCTCCTCACTATGTTCCTTATTTTATTTATGCCTAAAGTTGTAAAATTATAGCAAATCTTAATAAGCATTTTTTTAGCAATGGCATTCTAGAATATCACAAGATTAGACTGTGATGCCATCAAAGGTTTTTTCCCAGTCTTTTCTTAGATTTTCTTTTCTCTTCATATGTACTATCTTTTTCTGCTTTTGTTTCCTTCTTTCTTTCTTTCTTTCTTTCTTTCTTTCTTTCTTTCTTTCTTTCTTTCTTTCTCTTTTTCTCTCTTTCTTTCTCTTTCTCTCTTTCTTTCTTTCTCTCTTTTTTCTCTCTTTCTCTCTCTCTTTTTTCTTTCTTTCTTTCTTTCTTTCTCTTTCTTTCTTTCTTTCTTTCTTTCTTTCTTTCTTTCTTTCTTTCTTTCTTTCTTTCTTTCTTTCTTTCTTTCTTTCTTTCTTCCTTCCTTCCTTCCTTCCTTCCTTCCTTCCTTCCTTCCTTCCTTCCTATCTATCTATCTATCTATCTATCTATCTATCTATCTATCTGTCTATCTGTCTATCTATCTATCTATCTGCCTGTCTTTTCATAATTCAACTGAAATCCAATTAGGACCTTTTATAAGCACTGTCCCTTGGATATATATTTATGGAAAACAGTTGCCTAAAGGGCCAGACATAATTCCTCATTTCTGACCACGCCATGGAAGAAGTGTCTCATTTTCTGAAATGATGTCTGGTTTTGATTGTGCAGAATCATGAAGAAGGAGGAGCTTCTGAAGAAGGGTGGGTGTGAGAAATTTTAGAAACATGCATGTGGCCTCCCTGGCCCTGTTATGGCAATGACCTCAATTCATTCCTACCTCCACTGGCCTCAGGTAGGCTACACACAGTGTAAAACTGACCTTCAAAATACATTCTCATCTTGAAAAATAAGATGGTTTTTAATGGAGCTAGAGGTATCCTGTAGAACCTTGCACACTAGACCAAACTTTGCTGAAAAATTGATGCAAAGCAGAACTGCCATTCATTATATGGAAGAGGGTTAGGGCTTTAGTAGTTGGGTGCTGGGACATTTTGAGAAAATCTGCATAACAGCAATTTGCATTGAACAGCTTGGGGGGCAGGACACCACAGTGGATAGCACCCCAGCCTATAGTCAGAAAGTTGTTGCTCTTATTGTCAGTCATTTCAATTGTGTCTGACTCTGTGATCATGTTTGGAATTTACTGAGCAAAATGTTGGAGTGATTTGCCATTTCTTTCTTCAGCTCATTTTACAGATGACAAAACTAAGGAAAACAAGATTAAGTGATTGACCAGGGTCACCCAGTTAATAAGTGTCTGAGGCCAGATTTGAACTCCTGACTCCAAGCACAGCGTTCTATATACTGCACCATGTAATTACCCCTTGGAGTCAGAAAGATGAGCTGGAATTTGGCTTTAGAAACTAGCTATTGACCTGGTCAAGTCACTTAAGCTCGATGTGCCTCAGTTTCCTCATTTGCAAAATGGTGATCGTAATTGCACCTACCTCCCAGGATTGTTGTGAGGATCAAATGCAATATTTTCAAAGCACTTTAGCAATGCTTGCTATCATTATTGTTGTTGCTGTCATAGATTTAAGTGTCATTGGCTGAAGGCTGCCCTCGCCCCGCAGCTCCCAATGGTTTTCATGTTGTGAACCCTGGGGTAATTTAATAAGAGCCCACAATAGTCTTTATAATTATAATTATTACCAGTTTAATGTCCTTTGTTGCTTAGACCATCATCATGAATATCTTAGGGGATGGAGAATCTCTAAGTAAAAAGCACCAGCCTAGATCATACAAGGAGATCTACCACCTCCCAGGCCAATGGGGACCTGACAAGAGGGGCAGCACAGCAGGTCCAGGGAGAGAAAATGGGACTATTCAGTGCTAAGGGCCCATCCTTCCATAATCCCTAAAATTAGGAGGTAGTTCATAATTTGTATGTGTAAAAGAGAGCACTGATGGCTCCCCTGTCTAAGGAAAGTAAATGAGTATTGGGGCTCCCAGAAAAATCAGACTGACTCTAGCTGGCTCTCCAGGGTTAATCCAGGCTTCTGGCCACCCAAAGGGGCTGAATAGCAGAAGCCAGAGGGCACCAGGAGAAAAGCCAGCTTCTTAGATATTGCATTGACAAGAGCCAAGAGCCGGGTCCACGTTTCTTAGATCCTCATCTGGGGTACCTTAGCCAGGCTGACTTTGAGAAATTGGGGCTAATTTCAGCACCTTTGACAGCTACCACACTGATTACTACAAAAGTTTGTTTCATTTGAAGACCTTTCATATGGGGTGGGGGAAAACAAGAGCTGTCTCTATGAAAATTAAGTTGGGAATGTTATATCTCTTCCTCTCCCCTGTCTTGCCTTGACTGTAGAAGGTCAGAATTCATATTATTATTTTAAGATAATAATCTTAGTAACAAATGCTCCATAAAAGGAACATGATGGCCCCAGGCACTCTTCTGCAGAGCACCTTCTTAGTGACCTACATGAAAATACCACTTCAGTGGTGGGCCTTCTCTCTAATGCACTGGTTTTCTTAACTGATAAGAAGAAATGCCATTACCTGGAAAGCACAAGTAAATGAATATTAGTCATGCACCCATACATGCTGATGGGCAACTATTTTGTCAGAATGGCGGCAAGTGACGTGCAGTATGTGATTTTTTTTTTTTTGCTGGACCATCAGGATGACTTGTAAATACTAGTGAGAGGAAAGAAGGCCAGTGGAAGTTCTGGACAAAAAGTCTTGGATTGCAGATGTAATCTAATCTAAGAAGGTTGTGTGTGTGTGTGTGTGTGTGTGTGTGTGTGTTTGTGTGTGAGAGAGAGAGAGACAAAGAGACACAGAGAGAAAGAGACAGAGAGAGAGCAAGAGAGAGAGACAGAGAGACAGAGAGACAGAGAGAGAGAGAGAGAGAGAGAGAGAGCAAGAAAGACAGAGACAGAGAGAGAGAAAGAGAAAGGAGAGAGACAGAGAGACAAAGATAGAGAGCACACTGCAAGAGAGTGCACATGTGTAGAATGCACATACATACATGTATTTAATAACAATATTATTTTTTGCCATCAATAAAATCACATACTGTACTTAATATAAGCCAGTTCAAATATGCTGTTATATACAACAGTGTGAGTATTATTTGTGTCTGTCCATGGTAAGAAGCTTGTTCAGGCCAATGCTTATATTAACTTGATCCCTCTAGATGCAACTTCAGCATCAAGATTTCATCCCTTCCTCTCTGAGAGTAAGTCTGAAGATGAACAGCAAGCACCCCACATGTACACTTCTCTTTTTGGTGAAACAATGGAGCCAAGTGTTCAAGGAGACTTGACCAGTCACCTGCTAAAAGCCTTTGCCTTGAAAACAGTTGGAGGGTTTTAAAAAAAATTGAAAATGGATAATTCCTTTTACTGGGCAAAGCCAGGAATTATCCATCGCCTGGATCCTTGCTCTGCTAAGTGTGCAGTGCCATCACGGGGTGGGCAGCAAGCTGGAGATATTTAGAAGCAGTTGGTCCCCTTTCGAACCATGACACCCTAGCACTGTCAATACTAGCAGGACCATTAGTGGTATGAAGAATCAAAATGGAGATTATTCTTGGGAATCAGCAAAGGGAGATGCTATAAGCACTAAAAAAAATCCAACCAGTTCTCAGTAGGAAAACATCAAGTCAATGACAAGGAAATGGGTCTTAATTTTCTTCCTGAATTATTTCATTCTTTCATCTGCTGGGCCATTTTAGAGCACACCCAACTTTTTGCTTCAGGATTATACAGGGATAATGCTCTAAAATGCACAGGACATTCACCCTGCATGAAAGTGAGAATTTGTAAATATGTTGCTGCCTGATTTCAGTCTTTACATTTAACTGCCTTGGGTGGGAGGGGATGAGAGCCTTGCCATCTTCATGGTCATGAACTCAAGTCTACATAACCCCTTTCATTTAGACTGATGGGAAATTGCTCCTGCCATTTTGTGGGCCAATGTTTATCGAAATTCAGGGATAATCATTGATCCATTATTTCCAATGATGAATGCCATTCACGATATGAACATTTTCCCATTAGGCCAATGGGGTAATATTCCAGGACCACGAAGAGTCTAAATCAAAGAGGGATTGCCGCAGCTAGTGAAGTCATTCACATTTCCCCATGTTCCGATGGCACTGAGACTACTGCATCAAACCCTGGAATATCCTGAGTACTCCAGAATGGCATCCATCAGAGTTCATTTTAATCACCCATATTGGAAAAACCAAGTGGGAGAGTAGATATCATCCAGACTGTGATATACTACCATAAAAACTACTTATAAAGCACACCCATCAGTCAAATGGGGGAAAATGTAGAGGAAGATTAATGCTTTTAAGAGCATAAAATGGATCTTCTGAAGAACTAGAGATCTTGGGTATATAAAGAAAGTGGCCTGGCAATGTTGTCTCTTAGCTAGTTAAATACAAATTGAGTCTACTGGGCATTTTGGAGAATCATTCTCCATATTTAAGATTGAAGTAAAATAGACAGAAGCTGGCACTGATTAAGGTGATGTTCTGGTTGTGGAATCTTGAAAAAACATTGGACTTAAAATCTAGAGATCTGTATTCAAGTCGAGTTTTGTGAACATGGGCCAGACAATTCCTTTGAGCTTCTGTTTCTCTATGTATAAAATATCAATATTAGACATTGTGCCACTCTGGACACACCAGAGTCCTAGGAAAATGTGACATTATTTGAACATTTTAATTTATTTCTGAAAAAATAAGTTGTAAAAATGGCTATTTCCTGAGAGTTTGAATTATCTGGCTGCCTTTTATATAGGTATAGGAAGGCAATGTATGTCCCCAGATCACCCTAGACTTTTACAATAGATAAGGGTGTCATATGATTTGGTGTGATTTTTCTCAAAATCTTGATGGGTGGGGGTCCTCATTTAATTAAAAAGGAATCCACGTTATCAGAGTGCTAATGGCTGGATAATCAGGAAGGCAATCCCTAAGGGATAGTCCTGGGCTTCTCCGAGTACAGCTCACAACATGCACTTCTTACTTCTCTATATCTGCCACTGGCATCACCATTCATTCTGTGTCCCACATTCAAAGACTCTGACGCTATTTAATCCGTTACCAAAGCCTAACCATTCTGCCTCCACAATGTCTTACTCACCTATACCCTTGCTTCTATTCTATCAGTTAATGCTCAATAGTATTTATTAAGCACCTACCGTGTGCCAGACAACACTTCGAATGGGCTCTTCTACCTGCCTGAATTTTTGTACTATGGTCCTGGGTTGGAAGAATCACCATGGCACCATAAATTAAGCCCTGATTGCTTCCTTCACATTATATGGACAGTTGACATTTAATTGACTAGAATGTGAAATAATATGAAAATTCATCAAACCAATAGACCAGTTGCAGATCCATTTGGGAATCCTCCTGGAGGCAACTACATGGAAATTATGGAGAGGGAAGATTGGGCTCAATAGATGGAAAAGTCTTTGGTGAGGGTCATAATTTGGCTTAAGAAATAAGGCAGGCTTCCCTCCCAAAAAGGAACTAAGTCAACAGTGCTATTGATCAGTAGGGAGGATTCCTGTTCAGACATGGGCTGAACCATCTCATCTTTGTACTCCCTTCTGATTCTCACCTTTTATTATTTTACAATCTCTATTACTAAATATATTCTAATTTCTCACTTATACACTCTTACTCTTTCCATCTATACCTTAGACTTTTCTTCCTTATAAAGAAGACTTATAAAGACACTGCTGTCACTCCTCTGACCAAGATTTTTTGTTTTTTGAGGGGTTCAAAGGATCATAGATTTACAACTGAAAGGGAATTTAGGGGTTATCTAGTCTAATCCCCTTATTTTATAGAAAAGAAACTGAGACCCAGGAAACTGTCACTATGTGATCAAAAAGGGACTTTAAGCTCAGATTCTCTTTAATGCTAGTGCCTTCCCTTTGAGATTCCTTCCAATTTCTCATATGTGTCTATATCTATATCTATTTATATCTATATATCTTGTGTGGACATATCTTGTGGGGTCTTCTCCATTAAACTATGAGCCCCTTGGGTGGGACTTAAAAATCTTTCTATATATCTTTAGTGTTTAGCATGGTGCCTGGCACACAGTAGGTACTTTGTAATGCTTGTTGATTTAGCTCCAACTCTTTTTCCTTTCTGCTCTTTCTGCGTTGCCCCATTTAGCTCTAATAATACCAGGTACTCTAAACCTTCGATAATCTGGTAGCACCCTACTTTTCTATCCTTAGAAAGTCAAGCTGGTCTCAATGGATTCTAGTGAGGAATAGAAGGAGCCTTAGAAGCCTCTGAGTCCAAACCCTCTCCTTTCCCAGATGAGGATCCAGAGCCCACCGGGGGCTAACTAGGAAGTGATGGAAGCAGGGTTTTCTGACTCCAAGCCCAGGACCTCTACCCACCACATCATGTTTGTCCTGCTCCCCACCCACACCTTTTCTGCTTCATCTAGACACTACTGCTTTTGGTCTCCCCAAAATCCTCTGTACTTTTCCACCTCCAGCCCTTTGCTACATTATCCTTGGCCCAAGAAGGTTCCTTCTCTTTTTTCATGTGCTGAATTTCTAGCCATTCTTTAAAGTCCAACAGCAATGTCACCTCCTCGGTGGAGCCTTCCTCAAACAACCCTAACCCACACCCTTCCAGGTCGCCAGTAGCTCTTTCCTCCCTTCTATACTCAGTATTTTGACATGCCCACCATTGATGCTCTTGTTCTAAGTTAGTGTGAATCTGCAGCTGAGCTACCCTACCAGACTGCAAGCTCCACCAGAACCTAACTAATCCTACACGGGCTCCCAGTACCAGCAGAGACTCAGCTGGTGCCCGTCATCGCATTTAAGCCCATGTCAGCGGGCATGGTGTCTGGCTGGGTGGCTTTGAGCAAAGTGTTAGGGACTGCTCATGTGGAAGCTGGAGCCCAGGAGTGGGGGGAGGCCTGGTCCTGGGTAAGAAGGAGACCTACAGAGGCCCAGCCCAATAAAAAAGAGCTTGGATTGGTGCTTCAGTGGGTGACCATCCTGGAGACCAGGAAGCACTTGCCCAGGCACTTTCCTTTGCCAGATTTGGCTCCTAGTCTGTTTCACACCAGCCTCACATCAGTCCCATGTCCTTGTTCTGCATCCCTTGGTCATCTCATTGGAGGGAAAACTCAGGGAATCCCACCTGGCACGAAGCCGCCTTGAGGGCAGGGAATATGCCCAGAGCCTGGCACAAAGTAACTAGTGCTTAATAAGCACTTGAACTGACTAGAACTGAGTCGTTACAGCAACCAGGGCCCTCCTGCATGGCATGGGGAGGGGGCTCAGCATGCAACCACAGATGGGGAGGGGTGACTGGATGGACACCAAATGTCGGGACCTGCCCCGGAGACCGGTCCCAGGCCCAGGTGGGGGAGCCGATGGCACATTCCATTATGGATGGCGGTGAGTCGTCGACTTATAATGGAATGACATGGATGGTTTCTTAGAATCAGAAAAACACACTGACCTTAACACTGCACAGATGCAGCAGCATAATGACCCACCAAGTGTAAGCGCATCAATTCCTGGGGAAAAGGCCAATGAGGTTAACTCAGCATGGATCCCAAACAAGTAACATCAGTGACATCACACAGAGAAAGAATGGAACTGCTAGAATTCCCAGTGCCCTCGGCCCCTCCCTCCCACCCTGCCCTCCCCCAGCCCCTTCCAGACACACAAAAACACAGAAACGTGGACTTTGGGGAACTTCCTGGGAAAACGAAAAAAACAACCCTCAGTGATGGGCACCGTGTCGCCAACTAGAGTCAGGGATGTTTAAGGTGGGCTCTTTCCATTTGGGCATGAAGGTTAAACATGTAGACCTGAAGGGAAGTTAACTGGTTTTTAACTGTTATTTTATTTTATTTTATTTTTTGCTGAGGCAAGTGGGGTTAAGTGACTTGCCCAGGGTCATACAGCAAAGTGTTAAGTGTCTGAGCTCACATTTGAACTCAGGTCCTCCTGACTTCAGGGCTGGTGCTCTATCCACTATAGCGCCACCTAGCTGCCCCATTGTTTTTTTTTTCTTTTTTTATTTCTTCAGTGAGAATTGTATGGGGAGGGGACAGACCTGACCAGTGGCTAAAAGAAACTCCCGATGTCAAATGGAGGGGTCCTCAGACAATTGCTGTGCCTTCAGGGATCCCTTCTCCACCGTGGAGGGCACTGACCTCAGCCAGAAGTCTCAAGGAGATTGCCCTGTGGAGACCTTTCAGGGACTTCCCACCCACTCCCCACCATGACAATGGCCCCACATGTAAGGGGAGGACCTGGGCATTCTTTGTCCCACCCGACAACCTCGTCCCGTGCACCCTGGGCCATTACTGAATGTCCACCACAGGGGAAGGGAAAAAGCTGGAGTTGTTGTGGTCATTATGTTCTTTTGCCCAAAATGAAATCGCAGTAGTATCCCAATTTAAAAACCCGTCTTTCCTAAGCACTTGTTCATGTCAACACCTTCCACGGGCTCTGTTCACACCCACAAATTTTTGCTTGCACAAATTTCTCTTATGAGATGATAAAGAAAATCAACTCGACTCGTTTTTATACAAACGCAGAGAGAGAATCGACTCGTCTTTACACAAACGCAGAGAATCGACTCGTTTTTATACAAACGCAGAGAATCTAAGATTTTGGGAAGAAAAGTGGGACCCAATAAAGCCAATGTGCTAACAGCTCCTGAGCGTTTCCAATCTGGGCATCATTTCCAGTTCCTACCATCTTGCATCCTCATCTTGCCTCAAAGTTGCCTTGAAACCATTCAATATGTTTTCATTCCAAAAGAAAGCATTCGACTCCAGGATTCCCCAAGCCCAGAGAAATCTGAAGCTTTGCTGACGAGAGTTTGTTTAAAAAACAAGTCGTTAGCTTGCGTTCGGAGTGCTTAGATTAGGTTGGGAACGTGGAAATGTGCTCCCAGTGGCTTTGAATCCCAAAGCAAGGGATGAAAGAAACCCTTGCAAGCATCTGCAGGGAGATTGGGGTGGGGAGGAGGGAAGGAGAGAGGTCTCGCTCGCTAGAAACACATTAGCTGGATGTTGATGCAGCTAATTGTATACACATGGAGATTAGGTGAAAATGCAGACGCAAAAAAAAGGCGTCGTTTTAGCGAGAAATTGTCCATTTCTGGAGAGTCTGCAGAGACTTTACATTTTTAGCAGCCAGAGCCATGTTGGAAATCGAGTTTAGAGAGAAGAGAAAGAGAAGTGGAGAACAGTAGCTTTACCCAAACCCAACACTATGGAGACTCCAACTGTCTCAACTGTCTTGCAGGCACCTGGGGGGCGAGGGACCGGGCACCCCATTGGCAGTGCCCATTGGGTGAACTTGAGCATTTAAAAACTTGAGGATCCCCAGGGAAGGTTGGGAACTCAGAAAAGCTTACTCCTGTCCCCGATTCCCTCCAAACACCCCAGGAAAGCTCTAAATGACCAGCTCCCAGGCCACAATCCCCCCATGGCCAGTCTGACTGGTAGCGACCCAGCCGCGCGTCTCCCCAAACACCCCATTCCACCTCAGACAGCTGAGCCACAGAAAGAGTGGCAGGGCAGCTGAGAAAGCTCCTGAAGCCCTCCGGCCCCAGAATGTGTGTCCAGGAAAAGCCTGAACACCTGCGAGGGAGCTGAGCCCTGCTCACCCCCATAGAAGTTGTGGAGCAAAGGTCACGTTGGGGACCTCTCCTGAGACTCCTGGGGGCGTAGATGGCCTCTGAGGCTCTGTCGGAACGCACCACTCCCCTCCTAGGTCCGCCACCAGCTCCACTTTCAGTTCCAAAGAGAAGCCCTGGGACACAGGTGCACAAGGCGCAGAAGCAACGCTCTTTTCTCCCTCGGACCCAAAGCTTCTTTGTGCCCTCAGTATGGGCAGCTGTCTGTGGGACGTGGCCACGGCAGCGGGGCATCGTTCGAGGGCCACTGAGCCGCCACGATGGCTGCCCGAAGGAGTCCTCCACTCCAGGCAGTCCGGGGGCACGGGCTCTGAGATTCCCACTAGTGCTGATGGGTTCACTCAGCCCCAGCAGTGCTCCTTTGTCCTCGATGGCACGAGTCACAACAGCCGAAGGCCTTATCTGCAGCAATAGCCCAGAAAGCATCTTCCTCCCAAGTCCCTTGTGCTGGTCACTGCAGGAATATGATTCCCATTTGGTGGATGTGGAAATTGAGGCAGTTGACTTGTCCAGAATCATTTCGGCAAAGAGAGCCAGGATTTCTGATTCTCAGACTCTTCCTGCTGACCCTTCCTCTTTCAGTTATGGACACAAGGAAGCTCAGTGATCCAAGGAGTCAACTCGGGGCCTTGGCTGAATGGGGCACAAACCCATCCCACTGATAGAGCTAGCGCTGGAAAGAAGCTCAGAAGCCATAGAGTCTGACCCCCTCACTTTACAAATGGGGAAACTGAGACCAAATGATTTACCCAACGTCCCCTGGATTTAAGTAAGAGCATCTGAAGCAGGATTTGAAACCGAGTCCTCTGGCCCAAGGTCATGCTCCTTCCCTTGTGCCCTTACCACACCTTGCCTCCCATCAGGTGCCCCAATGCACAGGGGCTCCTTTTGTTGTATTGTAAGCTCCTGACATTGTAAGTGCCTTGCGGGTCAGAACAGAACCATCCTTTCCAGAGCTTTGCACTCTGACCACGGCTGACCTCATCAACGCTTGCGGCTTGCTTGACCGTTACCTGGAACAATCAGCACCCCTACTGGCAGCTGGACCCCATACGCTCTGAAGATGAGCCAAGCAGTTAGAAGGTCAGCAACCATTTGTTGTGCACCTACTATGTTCCTAGCTCTGTGCTGAGTGTTACAAGTATACAGCAAAGTAAAAGACAATCCCTGCCCTTGAGGAATTCACAGTTTAATGGGGAAGACAATGTGCAAAAAATTATGTACAAACAAGATCTATTTGGGATAAATAGACAAAAATCAGCAGAGGGAAAGCACTGGAACTAAGGGAGATTGGGAAAGGCTTCCTGGGGAAAGTGGGATTTTGGAGGCACAAAGGAGGAAGGAGAGAGAGCCCCTCTGGAGGAAGGAGAGCCCCTCAGGAGGAAGAAAGTCCCTCAGGAGGAAGGAAAGCCCTCCAGAAGGAAAGAGAACCCCCCTCCTCGGGGAGGAAGGAAAGCCTTCTGGGAGCCAGTGACAGAAAATATCTACTCTCAAGATGGGAGTGTCCTGTCCAAGGAACAGCCAGGAGGCCATTGTCCCTGAATCACAGAGTGGGTGGCAGAAAGGAAAGCTGAGAGAATTCTGGGCTGTAGGCTTTAAAGGCCAAAGAAAATATATTTTATTCTGCAGGGGCAAGGGACCCACTGGAGTTTACTGCACAGAAGGTGACTTAGATCACTTTCATAGCTGAGGGGAGAATAGCTTGGAACAGGGAAAAATGTGTACTAAGGAGATCCCCCTCCCCAGAAGTTACTGCTCTAGTCCAGGTGTGAGGTGGTGAGGGTCTGCACCAGGGTGGGGGCAGGGCCAGAGGAGAGAAGGGAGCCCATATGAGAGATGGTACCAATGGTAGAATTGACAATGACCCCAAATAAATCATGTATTTTTTTTGACAGACTGACCACTTGGAAGCTAACCACTTTCACCATGGATGGGAAAATTGGAAGTCTAACTTTTATTGTCCATATAAACCTAAAAGCTGTATATCTTGGCTCTGCAGAGGGATTATTCAGTCTTCTCAGCTGGGCTATCTGCTCTTCCCAAGGTTTTAGTCAGGGCCCATCAGTGAACTCTGGTTGCCACGGCTGCTGCAGCCAACAGAAGCCATCCCTGGGAAGGGCTAAGCCATTTGGTTCTGAAGCTCACTCTCAGGGACATCATCATCTCCAATTTCCCCTTTGTCCTCATCCCTTTCCCTTTCCCTTCACTCCCACTTTTGAACCTACGATCGCTCCTGGGGCTGCCCTAGAACTTCTCTGACATCCCCATGACTTCACACTCCCAAACACCCCTTGGATTTCCTCCTTTGTATTTAAACAGTAGCTCCTTGAGGATGGAGACAGTCAGGGCTTGGCACCTAGTAGTAACTAAAGTCAAAGGCCAAGCTCCTCTCACCCAGGCACAAGGCTCCCTGCTCCGGATACATCAACAAACAAAAGGAAAGACTCCTGTCTCTCAGAGGGAGAACACAGCTCATAAAAGGGAGCTGAAAAGCCAATGGAACAATTAACTCCCCCAAAGGGAGACCCAAGGGAGAAGGCGACTGGAATATGGTGGCCAAGATTGGAGAATTCCTTACTACCTCTGGGCCCCTGGGCAAAGAACTTAACCTCTCCCAGCCTCAAGTTCCCCATCTGTAAAATGGGATGAACATAGAACCTAAGGTTGTTTTGGGGAGATGATGAAATAATATAAGCAAAGTGCTTTGCAAACTTAAAAACACTTGATAAATGTGAATTCTTCTTATTAGGATAAGACGTATTTTTGAATACATTTTATTTATTCCTTCAATAGCAGCCTCGATGTGCTAACCTTTCAATTCAATTTCCATTAACCTTCTCACTGATCTTCCACTTAATTTCCTTTCAATCAGGGTGAAGTTCATTCAGGTTAATTTTTATAGAATTTACAACTTAGATCTACTTTGTCTGAGATGAGCTTCAACAAACTTCAAATGGAAGAGACCCCTAGGTCTTCTAAGGTCATATAGCATCATAGTTTGCTAAGTCTTGAAGTTCTGCCTGTAACTTTATTTTATATGGAAAATTATTACTTAAGCAGAAAAATCCATACTCTTGAATCTTATAGATAAATCAATAAAGAGAAAGGGAGAGAGAAAAAGTGAATGAATGAAGAGAAAGGAAGGAAGAAAAAGGAAGAGGGAGGAAGAGAGGAAAGGAAGGAAGAAAAAAGAAGAGGGAGGAAGAAAGGGAAGGAAGGAAGAAAGCAAAATGGAAAAGGATAATGACACAAAACAAACATGAAACAGGCTCAACCATATAAATACACTCATGTAAGCACGTGAAATTATATGTAGATACACGTTCGTGTCTTTTTTTTTTTTGCAAAGGTGATTTTTTTTTCTCCCTGAAAATTGCCTCATAGTGAGAAATAAATTTTTATTGATCACAGGGGACCAGATTGTTTATTCTCCTGTCATCACCTTTGTAACTAGTGACTGAGTAATTGCATTTAGTCTAATTGCACTTTCCCAGGATCCTTATTCCCTCATCCCAGAGTTCATCCCCACTTTCTCCTTCATTTCCTTGCACCTGCTCTGTTTGCATGGATGGATGAATGACTAAACGAGCACTAGGCACTCCCTCTGTGCCACGCCGGGTGCTGGGCACAAAAGGGAGATGGGCTGTGCCCCACAATGCCCGCGTGCCCCTCCTCAAGCAGGGCTACTTCACCTGAGAGCTCAGAACTTTTTCCTTTACATTTTGATCAATGATTCAATATTGGTGGCTTCCTTTGGACTCCTATGTGTGTGATTCAGAGAAGGAAGCCATGGTCTTAACAAGGCTGGAGTCCCCTGCCCCTTCCTGCCCCCACATCCATATACACACTTGCACGGATGGACACACATACTCTCACACACACACACACACACACACACACACTGAGGAGGAGCTCTTGTTCCCTGACTGGAGAACATACATGGAAGAGAATGGGTCAGATGGTTCAGTGCCACCAGTTGGTCAGATGGCAGTGCCAGGACAGTGGGCATGCAGGAGCAGGTGATGGAGGGCAAAGCCTAGGGGTCCTCCCTCTCATCCGAGGAAGGCGTTCCTCCTTGTGTCCTCCAAGCTCCAGCCAAGCAGCAGGAGGGAGAGGGGAGAAGCGAGAGAGCACATGGGGGGAGGGCATTCTTGAATACATGGTGCTGATTCCCTCCTGGCTCTCCCCTGCAGGAAGGTCTCAGAATATAAGGCCGCTGGGCTCAGGGGAAGGCTAGGCCTGCTCCATCTTTTGCTGGACTTGGAGTCAGGATGCCCTGGAGCCAAATCCCACATCGGAGCCTTATTCACTGCTCTATCCAGACAAATCACCTCTCTGAACCTCAGTTTCCTCATCTGCAAAATGGCTGCAATGAGGACCCACAGAAGACAACCACATGTAAAGAGCTTTACCAACCTCAGACTGCTCCACATTTGGGCGATGGCTCTAGGATGCTCCGTCCGGGTCGTTCCCAGAGCCTCCCACAGGTGAGTGACTCAGGGCTGTTCCTCAGTTTCCCCATCTACAGCTCCCTCTGTGCCTGGCACCTCCTTAGCAGAATGCTACTTTCACCATAACTCTACCCTTGAATAACTCCCCGGCAAAGCTGGCGACCAAGAATAATAGCTCTCCTCAAGATGTCTGCGTGAAGAACAGGTTTCCGTGACAGTCTGTCAAAACATTTTCTTTTCCAGACCAGCAACATGATGGGACAGAACAACACGAAACATACGGGCCAAAGTCTGCCCTCGCCAGCTAAGACTTCGCTCCCCCGGCTTCAGAGAAGCAACGGACTCCAAGAAGGGACCTGGGCCTGTTCTCAGTTGGGAGTCACCGATGCCCCGAGGGTCAGCCCTCTCCATCAGTCTCCTGGGGAGAGCCCAGAGCCCAGGCAGAGGCCGGGTCCAGCTTTCACGGGTCTGCATGACAATGGGCTTTTAAATCCAACTTTTACCATTGTAGATCGCCCAGATGATGACATGGCTGCCCAAACAGCTGAGATGGACTCTCTTTGTCTCTTTCTGTCTCTGTCTCTGTCTCTCTGTCTGTCTCTTTCTCTGTCTCTCTCTGTATCTGTCTCTGTCTGTCTGTCTGTCTGTCTCTTTCTCTGTCTCTATCTCTGTCTCTCTCTCTGTCTCTCTTTCTCTGTCTCTCTCTATGTCTCTGTCTCTCTGTCTCTCTCTTTCTCTGTCTCTGTCTATCTCTCTCTGTCTCTATCTCTCTGTCTGTCTCTTTCTCTGTCTCTCTCTGTCTGTCTCTTTCTCTGTCTCTCTCTCTCTGTCTCTCTCTATGTCTCTGTCTCTCTTTCTCTCTCTGTCTCTATCTCTCTCTGTCTCTGTCTCTCTCTGTCTCTGTCTCTCTGTCTGTCTCTCTCTTTCTCTGTCTCTCTCTGTCTCTGTCTCTCTGTCTGTCTGTCTCTTTCTCTGTCTCTCTCTATCTCTGTCTCTCTCTATGTCTCTGTCTCCCTCTCTGTCTCTCTCTCTGTCTCTCTCTTTCTCTCTCTGTCTCTGTCTATCTCTCTGTCTCTGTCTCTCTCTGTCTCTGTCTCTGTCTCTCTGTCTATCTGTCTGTCTCTCTCTCACACACACAGACATGCTGACACTGGGTCCATCTGCATCCCTCTGGAGCTTCCCTTGGCAGAGAGCACAGGGTCTCAGAAGTGTGCCAGTCAGAGAGCTCCCCCTCTTCCCTCTCACTGCCCTCCAAATGCTGATGTCATTTTGTGCCCCAAGTTGACAGGGCACCCGCTTCCTCGGTCATTCCCACGCTCCCTGCCAGAATGTGGGCCAGTTGGAGGGGCCAGCCCCCGACCTCTCGGGATCGGTCTGTGGGAACCTAGAACCAAACTCCCCAAGGATCCATGTCAGGTCACATCCCCAGGGATCCCTACCGAGCTGTATTACGATCCACTCGCTCTCTGCCATCCAACAGGAATCATCCCACGCCCCTCTTATTTCCTCGCACCCACTGTGCAATCTTGGCGTGTCGTGGGCCACGGCCCCAGGGACGGGTCCTCAGCCGCGTCCGCTCCAGCAGTGAGCGTGTCAGGAAGTTGTCCCCCCGACCCCTCACAGCACATAAGTGCCCGCCGTAGGATTCTACGCTTATGTGCGAGCCGCCTTCGTCCCTCCCCAAATGATCCAGTCGTTCTCTGCAAAGGCTCCACGTCATGTTGTGCGTGCTGCTTTGGAAGGCAGAGCCCCCGAGCTCGGTGCCCGCTTGTGCTTGCTGCACACGTGAGCCCGAGCAAGGGGCTCGCCTCTGAGGCTTCCTCCGTAAGGGTCCAAACCGCGCCTGAATCTTCGATCTTCTGGGCCTGTGGCCGCTTGGGGGGTGGATGTCAGCTCCTGGAGAAGGGCAATTCTCTCTGGTTTCATAAGCTCGGGGCTGACACAGGGACCTGGTAATTCATTAACAAATGCTCGCTGATTGATGGCCATGTCGGCCATCCCGAGAGGCTCATGTTATTTTCTCCTGACTTTCCTCACCCCTGCCTCTCATTAATCCCCATTTTGCAGATGGAGAAACTGAGACTGGCAGAAGTTCAGACACTTGCCCCGAGGCAGAATTCTAACTCAGGCCCTCCTGACTCTCGGTCGGTCATCATGCTGTCCACCACCCTGGACACGTTCACTGCTTGCCAAGCTTCCGGACCAAGAAGGAAGGGCAGGCTAGCTTGGGACTCCCTCGGGGAGGAAAGCCCCTGCTGCGGGCTCTCTTCCTGAGCCCAGGCTCCCACTTTCTGAGCCCCTAGAAAGCTGCCCAGCACAGCCAGGTATCACGATCTGAAGATCCCTCCCAAAGCACCCAATGACCCATGCACTGGCTTAATTTAACACCCCCTTAGCTGCCACACTGCCTGTGTCTAATCACCCAGTTTGGTGCCATGATCGCTTCATCTTCCTTTAAGGAATTCTGTCACAAACATCACAGGAAATCAGCATCCCTGTGCTCCTAGTCCTATTGGTTACTGGGAGGGAGTCTGCCCTCCTTTGTAAGGGGGCAGGTGTTCGCTGCCAAATATGGGCAGCGTTTGCCCCTTTGCCTCCTGCAGGCAGCTTCCGTGGGCAGCCTTTCGTGGTCTCATAGCACCCAGAAGTCACTGACATGATCACCCAGGCACGAAGCTTTGCTTGGATAGTGGGGCCACTGGTGGGGAGTGGGGCAGTGATTGCTGTGAACCAGGGAGCTCTGGGCCAGGGACACCTCCCAGAATCCCAGGTTGGCGGCAAGGAGGCAGGAGAGAAGGAGCAAGAGCAAGGCAAGTATTTGGGTGCATCCGTGGGCAGCTTCTGGCTGTCCTAATCAAGTGTTTGGCCAATCCCCAAATGTTCTCCTCGACTTTTCACCTCTTGAGGTGAAGAAGCAAATTATATGCCATGCCCAAGACACTGAAGGGGAGTGCTTCCATTTTCTGAATTGGATGTTACCCCATTTTGTGGAGGCGGCTGGTAGTGCAGTAGGGACGGCACGAGGAAGGCCTGGATTCCAACTCAACCCTGGACAATTATAGCTGTGTGGCTCTGAGCAAGTCACTTAATCTCTGTGTGCCTCAGTTTCCTCATCTGGAAAATGGGACTAATAATACTTATCTCAAAAGGTTGTTGTGTGGCTCAGATGAGATGAGATTTTAAAGTTCTTTGCAACCTTTAAGACATTATATAAATGTTAGCTGTTATTAGTAGCAGTAGCATTGTTTTGGAGGTGGATTGGGATACTCATTTAAAAGATCTCTCTAGCCAGCTGATAAGTCTTGATAAGAAAGTCCAGTGGAAAGGCCCCTGGACCTGTATTAGGAAAAAGCTCTGCCATGAATTAGCCACGTAGCTAAGGAAGTCACCCACCCTCATGTGCTCCTGGGCAGACGTGGGAACGATCCAACCAAGATTTGGGGGTCTTGGGCTAGCCCCCGCATCTCAAGCTGTCTAGGAGATTTGAAGCACACTCCCTCACTCAGATAGAAGGCATCTCACTCTCCCCTTCTTCCTCCTTATCTCCATCCTCATCCTCCTGACCCAGGATCAGCAGCTTCATTTTTGCACATGGCGGATCCAAGACCTTGAAAGTCAAAGTTTACACAAGCACGAGTGATGTAATGGATAGGGACCGCTGTGGTCATTCTGAATCCCCCCAGGAAGACTTTACCTTGAGGATAGGTAAGATCAGGCTAATTCCCCCAAGGAGGTGCCGCCTCCTTCCTGAGATTTTCAGGGCAGAGAGGAGACTTAGACACTTTAATAAATGCTTGTTGATTGATTGATTGGAACTAATAATCATGTTATCACAGCCCAAGAATGAGGGAATTTAGAATTTCAGACACTGAAATTAGCATTTTCCAGAATTCATGTCAAAGTTTGCCCCTGTTGATCCTTTTCAAACCATGCTCTAGATTATGACCCTTCCCATTCTCTATTCTGGGATTCTACTTTTTTTTTAAATTAAGAAACCACTAAATACTAAAATGTCATGGAAGAAAAACAGGATATTTGTTTGTCCCAGATCAGGTCACAACATGCTTAAATGTTCTGTGTGAGGAAACAGATTTTCTCCTATTAGTCACACTGAAAAAAACAACACATGACCACTAGGATTTAAACAGATGTGAGAAAATCTACATGAGGGCAGGCACATGCAGTCGCTTGCATGAGTGCAGTTATGTGGCCATGTATGGTCAGTTCTGTTCTCGCCTCCTCAATCATAGCCAGAAAGCCACAGGGAAGAGAGGGAGTAAAGAGCAAGCTTGTTTCTGAGGAAGATCCCAGAGGCCTTCTTTTTACAGAAATAGAAACTGAGGCCCAGAAAGGTTATGTGATTTCTCTGGAGTCACATAAGAAGTAGCAAGGATAGAATTTAACTTCCAATTCATTACTTTTTTCACCAGGTTGGACTCCAAGCTCTCCAGATCATGGAAGACACAGAATGCCAGCCTTGGCTTCTGCAATTCAATTGTTCCTGCATCAATAATGATAAGAATATTGTCATTAATAATAATGTCAATAAACCTGATCAATAATCAAGAAAGGCCTCTGAGTTTCTAGATATAAGCCCAAGAATGACAGTTGTAGAAAACTCTTAAGCTATTTTGGGTTAATGGCCAAGAGAAGAATGGGAAAAGACAGAAACAAAGAGTAGGGACACAGTGTTGGCTGCTGATCATTTCCACAGGTGAGCAAGAAGGAGTCTTGCCATCATTAAGTCTTGGTCAATTTTTCCTCCTGTCCCAGTCCTCCAACCACTGAGTGTCCATTTGTGCCTCCAATCTGTGCCACGGCATGGGGACCTCTTATGCTGAAGAGAGGCCATGGAGAAACATGGCTTGGTCCCAGCCATAGGAATACTACATAGTGAAATCTGGCTGTTTGGTATGGCAATGTTAATACTCTTTAGATGTTCCCCCTCCAAAAAAAGAGAAAGAAAACAGCAAGAGATGTATAACAGACTTTGGGGCTTAACAAGGATTATTCACCATCTGACTACATTGTCTACCTCCCAATCAGCCCATCCTTGGATGGATCTGTCCATTTTTACCAAGACTCAGGAGCTCCTACTTCAGAAGAACCACACAAAACCTTCCTTATTTGTTCACATTGACTATGAGAAAAATAGCATCTTGCCACTAAAGCTAGAAACAGTAACCACACATTGGTTCTGCTCATTGCCATTTAGATGATTCCTTGCTCTGTTTTAGGAGGTTTTCCTGAAGACCCAAAGCTCTCCTGGAACCATCTCCAAGGCTCTCTGCCTTTCCTCTCACACTGCCTGCCAACCAAGGCCAGAGAAGGACTCAGTTATAGCCTACAGCTGGAAGAGATCTTAAAGGTAGTCAAGTCCAATCCTATCTTTTTATAGAAGAGGAGCTAAGGTTCAGAGAGATCAGATAATTTTCTAAAGATCATAACAGTATTAAGTGGCAAGCCCAGGTCCTTAGATTCCAAGCCAGTGTCTTTGCCTCTTTGGGACTCTCCCCTTGTTTCTATTCCTTAGTAGCTGCCTTTCCTCCTTCCCAGAGTATCCAGATTTTTGTTGTCATCAATGAGCATTCAAGTCACTCTCCCATCTCCCAATAATTTCAGGACTGGGTCTCCAGTCTTGTTCATTTCCCCAACTCTTTGAATTGACCTGAGTTTTTTTCACCTCTTCAGTCTTGGTACCTACTGTATCTATGTGTCAGCCACATGTAAGCAAGAGTGATTAGACTTCAGATACTCTGCTACCCAAAGTGAACTTGCCCCAAGGGGGCAAAATTTGTCTGTACTTTGTCCTCTAAAAATTCTGGGAAATGGGGACTATCAATATCATGTACAATTTTTCTCCAATCTAGAGGGAATAAATTTATGTCCAAAGAAGACCTGGAACTCCTAATTGAACACCAGATGGATAATTTTGATTATTTTAAGTTAAAAAGTTTCTGTACAAACAAAACAAATGCAGACAAGATTAGGAGGGAAGCATCAAATTGGGAAATCATCTTTACATTTAATGGTTCTGATAAAGGCCTCATTTCTAAAATTTATAGAGAATTGTCTCATATATATAAGAATTCAAGCCACTCTTCAATAGATAAGTGGTCAAGGGATATGAACAGACAATTTTCAGATGATGAAATTAAAACCATCTCTAGTCATATGAAAAGTTGCTCCAAATCACTATTGATCAGAGAAATGCAAATTAAGACAACTCTGAGATACCACTACACACCTGTCAGATTGGCTAAAATGACAGGAAAAGATAACGATGAATGTTGGAGGGGATGTGGGAAAACTGGGACACTGATACATTGTTGGTGGAACTGTGAACGGATCCAACCATTCTGGAGAGCAACTTGGAACTATGCCCAAAAAGTTGTCAAACTGTGCATACCCTTTGACCCAGCAGTGTTTCTACTGGGCCTATATCCCAAAGAGATCTTAGAGGAGGGAAAAGGACCCACATGTGCAAGAATGTTTGTGGCGGCCCTTTTTGTGGTGGCTAGAAACTGGAAACTGAAGGGATGCCCATCAATTGGAGAGTGGCTGAATAAATTATGGTATATGAATGTTATGGAATATTATTGCTCTGTAAGAAATGACCAGCAGGACGATTTCAGAGAGGCCTGGAGAGACTTGCATGAACTGATGCTGAGTGAAACGAGCAGAACCAGGAGATCATCATACACAGCAACAACAGTATTACATGATGATCAATTCTGATGGACATGGCTCTCTGCAACGAAGAATTGTCTCAAACCAGTTCCAGTTGTTCACTGAAGAAAACCATATACACCCAGAGAGAGGGAAATGAAATATGGACTACAACATAACATTTTCATGATCTCTACTGACATTTGTTTGCATTGTGTTGCCTTTCTCTGATTCTTTTTTTTTTTCTTGTAGATAGGATTTTTCTTGCATAACTTCTCAAGCATTTCAACATTATTAGCATGTAGTGGACTTCCTGCCATCTAGGGGAGGGGAGGGGACTGGGGGTAAAATTTGTAATGGAAAGCTTTGTAAAGATCAATGTTGGGGAACTACCCATACATATGTTATACAAATAAAAAGCTTTAACAAAAAAAATAAATTTAAAATTAAAAAAAAATTTTTTTTCTCCAATCTATTATTAGAGAAGCTATTACTTCATTTTCAAGATGTATAAGGAACTGATTCAAATTTATAATAATGAGTCATTCACCAATTGGTAAATGCTTTAAAAAATGAATGGGCAGCTCTTCAGGGGAGAAATTTAAGCTAGCTAAAGCCATATGAGATAATGGCCCAAATCACTAATAACTAGAGAAATGTGGATTAAGGCAACACCAAAGCTTCACCTCACACTCGTAAGATTGGCAATTTTTAAAAAATTTGCCAATTTGCCAATAATCTTAAATTGATTAAGAAAGGAAAATGATCCATATTGGAAGCATTTGTGAGCAGATAATACATCAATGCACTGTTGGTGGAGCTATAAATTGGTCTAGCCATTCTGGGAAGCCATTCAGAACTAAGCCCCCAAAGCTAAAGTGCATAACCTTCTACCCAGCTTTACCACTAATAGGCTTATACCCCAAAGAGATCAAATTTTAAAAAGATCTATATGCATAAAACTACAATAGTTCCTTGTAGCCACAAAGACTATAAACTGAAGTAGTACTTAACAACTGAGAAATGGCTGAACAATTATGGAATATAAAAGTAATGGAATTAATTATTGTGCTCTAAGAACCACTTAAAGAGTAGATCTGTTTCAGAGAAATCTGGGAAAACTTGTCTGAACTGATGCAAAGTGAAGTGAGCAGAACCAGAATAATCTACACAATAACAACGCTGTGAAGACAAACGACATCGATGAACTTGAGATTCCTAAGCAATTTGTTAATCTGCCACAAGTCAAGAAGACTGAAGGTGATAAAGCTCGCTGCCCAGCTCCTGCCAAAGGTGAGGGGCTCATGCTTCAGAATTAGATATACATTTGGGGGGCTTTGTCAATGCCCAAATTCATTTTGTTTGCATATTTGTTGCAATTTTTTCTTTTTTCCAGGGTGGGTGAGTAGGATGAGGAGGGAGGGAGAGAAAATAAATTTTTGTTCCCTGAAAAATATAATATTAAATTTATATATATAATATACATAACATATATATAACATATATGTATATATACATATATATACATTTATACATATACATACACACACACACACACACACACACACATATATATATATATGAAACATTTTGTTTCTGGTATGACACAAATTGAGAGGCAAAAATCAGGTGGGTTTGGACAACCTGAATCACAAGTGTGAAATGTGAACTCTGATCCCAGAGGCAATTTTGATATAATTTCATTTTACCATTTGGGTAGGGCTGGGTTTCCTTCTAACATGAGCTATCCCCTTCCAACTGCATCCAAAAGGATCAACTGAGAACTTTGTAAGGGAGGAGGATCTATGCACAAGAACTTGGAAAAATACCTTCTCTCAGAACCAGTGGCTCTTAGGGGCTGTCTCCCTTATGTGATAAGGGGCTCCCTGGAAGGGGAGACCATATCTTCTTCCTTTATCTCTTTCTTCCCATCCATCTGCTCAGAAAGCTGCCAGGAGGCAGCCTTGTATCAGCCCTCACTGGGCACTGCTAGTTAGAATAGATGGCAAAGCTGAGCCTGGTGCATCTCTGGGCAGGAAGAGAATCTAGTGATGGATACTGTGGCTCTACTTGGTGACTTGGATCTCAGTTGCCAGTCTCTAGAACTACATCAGAGTTCTGAACTGATTGACAAGTGGTTATTGCATGGATGGCAGTGAAATGGAAGTAGAGAGTCTTGATTTGGACTCAAGAAGACTTGATCTTTTAACCTCAAAGTGTATTACTTCACCTTTATCCTTATTACTTTTTATCTTTTGGATGTTCTTGCCCATCAAGATACTGGCAAATTCTCACTGTCACTCAGAGTGTCAGTGATCTATCTAACCTGGCTTTCTGTCACTGGCAATTCTGATAAACTTGCCAGAGATACCTTTTTATCGAAATCATTGTTAAAAATCTTAAAAGTGCCAGGCCACTCACAGATGCCTGGGGCATGCTGATAGATCTCCTTCCAAGGTCAACCATCAGCAACTGTTCTTGCTTCATCCATTCAATCAGATCTAAATCCATCATTTTCTAGTCTATTCATTTTGTTCCCAAGAGTAGTATTTGGATCTCACTGTCCATTCAACTCCCCAGATCTTTTTAACATGAAATTTTTGTCAAGATTTGCTTTCCCTTTCTAATATTTATCAATTGGGCTTCTTGAACCCAAAACCAGGACTTTTCATTGCTGTTAGATTTCATCTTGTTCAGTCTGATCTACTGTTGAGATATGGAAGCCTGACACTGTCCTCCTGTGGGCTACTTTAATTTTTTTTCTCCATATATAAATTGGGGATAGTAATAGAAGCAAGGACTTGGGGTCAGACTTTCTTCTCCTCCTTCTCTCCTTTCCTTCCCTTTCCCTTTCCTTTTCCCTTTCCTTTCCTTTCCTTTTCCCTTTCCCTTCCTTCCTTCCTTCCTTCCTTCCTTCCTTCCTTCCTTCCTTCCT
>JAJPUD010000966.1:42985-94687 GCA_023553655.1 Myrmecobius fasciatus
AAGGAAGGAAGGAAGGAAGGAAGGAAGGAAGGAAGGAAGGAAGGAAGGAAGGAAGGAAAGAAGGAAGGAAGGAAGGAAGAAACTGAATTCTGTATAAATAGAATGATCAAGCTTGATCCCCAGAGAAATTTGGAAAAGGCAACTCCTTTCCTTCTTTTGTTTTAACTGCCCTCCTTTTTCCTTTTCATTTCTATATTACAAAGGACAGTTTGCTGAGGGATGAGGGTATATTTGAAAATGAAGATAAGACAAAAACAAAAGATAGAAATCAATTTTCAATTATCAAAGAAAAACCATCTAGCTGCTTATGACACAGCTGAAATTGAGGACTGCAGGATGTGGTGATCCACACCTAGAATCTCTTCTACTAGGGGACCATGAAGTTTGTGGATTGCTGGAGTTAAAAGGAGAAAAAAGGAGAGGAGAGAGGGACAACAGGGGAGGGAGGAGGAGGGAGGAAACTTAGACCCAAAGGCATTGACTTGCTTATAGTCTTGTAGTTAGTAGATGCAATTTGAATCTGGACCCTCCTGCAGCCACACTTAGCATCTTTGCTGTTCCAGCACACTGGGGGTGTGCTGTCAAAGGTTCTCATCTCTTTCTCTGACATTTAGTACCTCAAGATGACAATGAATCTGTCCCAGGTGTCTAGGACAGTGTTAAGACTGTTTAGGCTGCAATTTAGTAGAGGTAACTTTCAAACAGAAGAAGCTGGGGTAGGGGAGTAAATATCTAGGAACATTTGGAACCAGGAAACAAAGACTAATACCTACTGTACAGGGCAGGTGTGATGCAGTGCCAACAGGTGATCGAGAGCAAGGCAGAAATGATCTACGTGGCTTTCACCATCTCTAGCAGGATCTCCAAGCTGGAAAGGACAGAATAAAAAGACAGTGAGGGGATTAGGGACCAAGCATCCACCTGTGTTAAATGAACGGCCTCCACCCCCTAGCCCAGCTGAGCTACAACTCAGAGAACTTGAGGCACTTGCAGATCTCAGTCACTGTGGGCCATCTTTCAAAATCGATAGAGAATGGGAGAGGAGGGAGTCACTGGAAATGGGCGAATATATCAATGATCCGAATGGAGGGAGAAAGGGTTGGATCCAGAATACATCGCCCAGTATTGACATTGATGACCGGCAAACCTTTGGGAATGGCCTGTCTTGCCCCCGGGTCTCCAGATTCTTATCTCCATGTAGTTTTGCATTTATGATTACAGAGGGGAAATGGGGGGCTCGAAAGCAGAACACATAGATGGATTTACTGCTGGCTGAATGGCTGTGTCCACAGGGTGGGTATTCACAAGTGAAGGAGTGTTCCTGATGATTGTTTGACTTGATCACTTATCAATGATACAGATAAAGACAAAGCCTACTCTTCAAATCTTTGGATGATACCAAGTTGGGACGCCTAGCAAATAGGAGAAAAAGCTCCAAAAGAGGCTCACCAGACTGGAATTCTGGGCTAACATCAACAAAGGTGCCATTTTACCAGGACCCAAGGGAATTTCCTCATTTGGATAGCTTTTTCAAAGCCCAGGTAGAAGATAGCACCTCTTTGATCCTACCAGCCATCGTAGGCTGGAGATGACTGAGTTCTGCAAAGCTCTTCCAGTGAAAGCCAAGCTCTGGAAATGTCCAGCAAGCAAGAAGGGGTTCCAGCTTTGGTTTGGCAGTGGGCTTGGGACTAGCTAAGGCAAATGCAAAAAAAAAAAAAAACTCATTACAGAATTTTGACTAGTGATTCTGTGTGTGTGTGGGAGGGGAGGGGGAGTGTCCTACAACTCATGATAATTGTCTTCCACAGCATGGAGGGATGTGACTGTATTCATGGAAGGCTTACTCATCCCAACAAAATTGTATGCTTTTGAATGATCAGAATAAGAAAGATGACATAGACCTAGCTTAGTGACAATTCATTTGAAAAAGATCTGGTGATTTCAGCAGACCACATGTTGAAAATAAGTGAAGACAAAGTGGCTTCTAAAAACCAAACCAACAACCCCCCAAATGCTATTTTTGGCTACATTAATCCAAGTTCAAGGGCCTGTTCATGGGCAGCTCCAGTTGTGCTGTAATCTGCACGAGTCAGGACCAATTTTAGGGACCACAGCATGAACATTAGATACCATCAAGTCTCTCAAGGGAAAGGAGCCCGAGATGGTGAGGAGTTAAGGGAGCACACCGTACCAAAAATAATGTGAAAGAGTGAAGACTCTTTAACCTGAAGCAGGGAAGGCTGAAGAGATGCATGATAGCTGCCCTGGCACGCTAATCCTAACCCTAATTCTGCCCATCCCATGGAAGAGGAAAAAGATCTCTCTCCTGTTCATCCAGAGAATAGAAGGAGAAGCTGTTGGTAGATGCAAAATAGAGGCTGAAAAAAGGGAGAGCTGCACTTGGTATTTTAAGATCTCATTCACTGGTTGGAAAAGCTGGCTGAAGATCTCATTTCTATTGGCCAGCTTGGGAGTCATGAGCTTCTCAGTACGTGGTTGGGTGTGGCCTCTGACAGCTGAGCCAGGCTTGTGCTCCCAGCTTCCCCTTTATGATCCGCCCTCCCATCAGCCCTCCTCTCTCTTCACTCAGACACCCTTTAGTTCAGTCCCTCGTCATCTCTCACCTGAACCATACCAGCAGCCCCCTCCTCGGTCCCCTTCCCTCAAGTGTCTCCCCACTCCAAGCCATCCTTAACAGTGCCATCTTGGCCACATCATTTCCCTTATCTGGGAATATCCAGCCAATTCCAAAGGCTCCCTATTCTTCTCTTTAGCTTTTAGAGCCTCTCCAGTCCAGCCCAAACCTCTCTTCCCTTCACTGAATGCTATTCTTTCCCACATTTCGATCCAGGCAAAATGACCTTTCCCCTTCCCCCAATCAATCAACATTTATTAAGCACCTACAGTGTGCCAGATACTTGTGCTAAGCACTGGGGATACAGAAAGAAGACGGTCCCTGCCCTCAAGGAACTTACAACCTAATGAAGGAGACAAAATGCAAATATATACAAAGCAAGCTATATATAGAATAAGTAGGAAATAATTGAAAGAGGGAAGGCATTGGAATTGAGGGGAATTAGGAAAGGCTTCCTGGAGAAGGTAGGGTTTTCATTGAGACTTAAAGGAAGCCAGAGGGGTCAGTAGTCAGAGAGAAGGGTGAGCATCCCAGATATGGGGGACATGCCTCCCCTCCCCCACTAATCTAGAATGTTTTCCCTTTTTAGGCAGTCCCTCTAAACAGAGGTTTATTATTATTATTATTAATTTCTATTATTGTATATAAATAATTATAATATTATTATTAAAGGTAAAGCTCAAGTAGCATCTTCTGTTTAATAAAGACTTTTTGGATGTCCCCAGCTGCCAGTGCCTTTTCTCCCCAACCCCCCATATTACAACTTTTCCATATTTTATGCCCTCCAAATACTCTGAACATCAAACCCTACTTTCTCCTTTCAAACTTCAGCTTCTGGGAAAGAAGTTAGCCTTCTCACCAGGACCTCCATGGAGCCTTAATTTTCTCCAGAAGATTGCTATGGCACTCACCCCCATTCTGCATCCTTCACCCTATCATCTACTGAATGCTGCCTATATACATGTTCTGATCTGCCCCTTGCTTAAACTCTTTCATCACTTGAACCAGCCATCTCCTGAAGAGTTCTAGATCATTTTGCATCTTTCCTCCCCATCCAGAACTCCCTATCCTCTTGCATTTCTTCTACTTTTCTCCACATTTTGTATTCTGCTTCTGACCTTGTCATTCAATTGTAATTGTTCCCCCCTGAATTTGACAAGGATCTCTTAGCAGCCAGATCTAATGGCCCTGGTCTCAATGCTCATCCTTCTGGTCCTCCCTGTAGCACATGATACCTCTGATCTCTCTTTCTCTTATAGCTTTTGGCTCACTGATTTCTCCTGTTCCTCCTCCTATCTCATGGCCCTGCCTCTGTCTCTTCAAGCCCTGTTCTGCCCCTTACCAAGGGCACTCTCCAAGGTTCTGTCGCCAGCTCTCCACTTTTCATTTTCTACACACACACACACTCTTACTGATCTCATCATTTCCTGTGGGGTCAGTTATAATCCCTAACCCATTTGGAGCCAGCAAACTCATTGATTCCTTTGTCCTTGTGCAAATTCTACAGGCTATACCTCAGGATGCATTAAGAGACAGAAGGAGCCAAAGGAAAAAAAAATGAAGCTGGCTTTTTTCAGCCTGCAGCAATCTGGGGCAGCTGAATTTCAGGAGTAATTACTTCAGAAAGCAACTACAGGGGGTAGCCCCTAAAATAGGATATCCAGCAGTCTCTGACTGGTGAAGCAAGAGCCCTAAGTTACCAAACAGATCAAGGCTAGATTATCTGAGAGGTTCATTTTTGTGTAGGTGCCTTCTAAACATGTAGCACCTGGGAACAACCCTGAACTTGAAACTTGGTTTTCTAGGCAAGGCTAACTCAGGTTCAAGGTAGCTGGTGGGTCCCCATCTGCTCAGAACTGTAGCCCATGAACCTCCCACTGATGTATTTACCTTTAGTAGTCAGCCAAAGGACATCACTGGTTCCAAGCAAAAAAAAAAACATTAAATGAAATGGCACAGTAATAAAAGTAGGAGCAAAATATTTCCTCCGTAAATCTGGAGCACACTGCCCAATAATACATACAGCGTCAGTGAAAAGAGTGGGGAGGAGATACATGGAGGTAACAATGATTGGGGTCATGTACTTGTAGAAAAGCCAGATCTCTCAGCCCTAAGGACAACATGGCCCAGGGCCATGTCATTTTAGCTCAGTCATCTTCAGCCTGCTCCCAAGAAATCTATTGCCCCCCTACAATCAAATCAATCCCACTGCCCACTGGTTTTACTGTCAAGGACATAGAACTCTTCTGCTCTATTGCTCTTCTACCTAATCCTGTGACTTTCCAGACCCAACTCTCTTGTCTCCTGCTCTTAGAATGGAAGACCCTCACCCACACTTCTATATTTGTCCCACCAGCATTTCTTCCTTCCTTCCTCCTTCCTCCTCTCCCTCCCTCCTTTCTGCTTCCCTTCCTTCCTCCCTCCCTCCCTTCCTTCCTTTCTTTTTTCCTTCTTTCTGCAAGGCCTGGAATTCATGCCTTTGAGGATATTGGCTAAGGAAGTAAGGACATTTTGTTTGAAGAAGAGAAAATTCAGGAAGGATTTAATAGTTTTCTTCAAGGATATTAAAGAATACGTCTTCTCACCTGGAAGAGGTGATCTGCTTACTTTCTCATCTCACCCTTGGCCCACAAACTTTTATTTATTTAAAAAAGAAAGAAAGGGACAAAAGATGCCTGGGAGAATTCTCCACTGATCCCCACTCTGATAAAGTACAGAAAATGATTGCCTCCCATTGGAGGGCCATTGGGACTCCATCTGAACCAAAGGCTCAGATGATGGAACCATAGTCACTAGCACAGTCACACACTTCAGAACTTCCTCCTCCTCCTCCTCCTCCTCCTCCATCCTTTGAGCCATCAGTCCCCCAAAATGTGCCATCTTTCTCAGTTGGAATGGAATCTTCTCAAGGACAGGGAATGTCTCAATTTTGTATTTGTTTCCTTGGTGCTCAGCACAAATCTTGGCACATAGTAGGTTTTTTTTTTTTTTTTGCTTTTTGCTGAGGCAATTGGGGTTAAGTGACTTGCCCAGGGTCACATAGCTAGGAAGTGTCTGAGACCAGATTTGAATCCAGGTCCTCCTGACTTCAGGGCTGGTAGCTCCCCACATAGTAAGTTTTTAAGAAATTATTTTCATTCATTCATTTACTCATTCCTTTATTCATTCAGTCAGTCAGTGTGGCCTAGCAATTGGTCTTCCTGGTTTCATATGTCACTCAGTGCTCCCAGGCAATCTGCTAAAATAGCAAAGACCTTTTTCCAATATATTCATATCTGTATCTAAATGTACTTGGTTTCTTTTTTTTCAATTAAAGATTTTTATTTGCAAAACATTGGTTTCTTTTTGTAATCCTATGTATTTAAAAACGTTCTTCTGAGAAGGGGTCCACAAGCCTCACCAGAGTTTCCAGCTTAAGGAGTCCATGGCACAAAAAAGGTTCAGTACCCTTGCAGCAGAGAAATCACCTCAGAGTTGGCAGTGGGAGCTTCCATGTGATTATACTGTCAGCTCTCAACTTCCCCTCATTATCTAACCTGAGTCCCCTGACTTCCTGACCAGCCCTGATGCATTATCTATGACTTGCCACTTTTGAGCTAGGAAAAAGGTTCATTGCCTCTTTATGAAAGGCCCTTGGGAGTCACTGTGGAAGAAGGACAGGTCCTCATCATGCCCGTGTGTCTCTACCCAGAGCAGAAGCCATGGAGCTCCAGATTTCCTTATTGCCCCTTTGGACCCAAAATCAATAAGTGTTCTAAATCAAGCAGGTCTCCTGAAGGCCATGTGGTATTGACTTGTTAAGTTTAAATACAGTCTAGGTGATCAATTTTCACCTGCAAAATTCTGTTTTTTTTTAAAAGGCTCTAAATCCATGAGAATCACACTCCTGTCTGAGCAGAGTATTGGGTGATGTTGGGAGTGAAAATCTGGGGATGGAGGACCCAGAGAGGAGGATAAGAGCTCCTTTGGAGCTGAGGCAATATTATAGTGGGGATGGAAGGAGAGAAGAGGGAAATCAAGGTGAGCAGACCAAAGGGCTTCCAGCCCAAGAGGGGAGTTCAGCCAGAAGATGCTCAGTAGGTTCCCTTCATTACTCCTTCAATTCAATTCAATTCATTTATTAAGTGACCTGCACTGTGTTCTACTCAATGACTAAAACGTCCCTATAGTTTATGTGGGGAAGTTATGACATTTCATCAATCCACCAGCATTTATTTATCACCTACTCTGTAGGGGCTAGGAATTCAAAGATCCTGCAGGAAGCTTCTAGTTTGCCGGTCAAGGAGCAGTAGGGGCTCAGAAGGAGACCGGGAGACAGTTTTTCAAAACTGTTGTGGAGAAGACTCAGCCATGTAAGGTTTGGACAGGATTTATCAGGCACTTACTGCATGAAGGGAACTGGAGTCAGTGCTCAGGGGACAAAGAAAGGCAAAAAATAGGATCCCGTCCTCAAGGAGTGACCGACCCCACCCGAGGGAAATGAGTAATCCTCATGCTATTTGAGGTGTGAGAAACCCCCTCTGTTTGGTTCAACAAACACATGCTCCCCTTCTACAGTCTACACCTGTCTTTGGACAACTTTGATCTTCTATAAGGATTATCCTTCTTGTACAACGTGTAAGAATGGCAAGGAGAGATCCAAAAAGCAAGATGCCCGTTCCCAGGCACTAGAGATGATGAGCAAGAGACTGGTCTGTGTCCCTCTGGGACCATTTTGTTGCTGGTCTAGAGCTAGAGATGGAGGCCATCTAGTCTAATCCCTCCCTAGAACTGAGGCTCAGGGAGAGAAAGGTATTTCCCTGACATGAGTGAGACATTCAATGGCAGAGCTGGGTTTCCAAATCAGGCCTTCTGACTCCCACCCAAGAACCCTTTCTAGAGTGCCTGCCCTGCTGTTTCCCAGAGAGAATTCCACCATCTGGATTCCCATTCTAAGAACGTTCCATTTGGGACATAAAGTCGATGTGGATTTAAATGAACAACTGAAGGAGCCATCCGCCGAAAGGCTTGGGAACCTCCACTTCCCAGTAGATGCTGGGATCTCATTTCCCATGAGATGAGAAAGTAAGCAGATCACCTCTTCCAGGTGAGAAGACGTATTCTTTAATATCCTTGAAGAAAACTATTAAATCCTTCCTGAATTTTCTCTTCTTCAAACAAAATGTCCTTACTTCCTTAATTCAGTCCCAGGCATTAGGCAACCCATTTAATAGAACTCTTGAATTTTAAGCAAGCAGAAAGACTTTTCCCCCTCTCTCTTTGGCAGTCATCTGGGGAAGCTTCCGTTTCCATGAGACTGGGAGGGTGTTTTTCATATTTAACTAGAGCAGACTAAATGATCGTACAATTCTTTGGATTTAAAAAAAATGAAGTGAAAGTATCTAAGGAAACCAGTAGGTATTAAACAAAAGCAGTTGAGGAAAAGCACGACACACAATAAAATGTACAGATAACCCGAGGCATGGCTAATATGTGAGCATCTATTCAATCTAGAAAAAGCCTCCAAGGCCATTTGGTCCAATCCCTCTCCCCCATTTTCCAGATGAGGCAACTGAGGCCCAGAGAGATTAAGCGATTTACCCCAATCACACAGCTAAGTGTCAGGGCTGGAATATGAATCCAAGTTTTGCCTCCAGAAATAGCCTCTGTCAACTTTCTAGACTGTCTCCTCATGTAAAGTCCCACATTTGATTTTTACAAAACTATATAAGAAGAGAAAAATTCAGATCAGGCTCAACAATATTTCCTACAAAAAAAGAAAAGTTGGGAACGCAGCCCAAGAGAAAGGTTTTCTTATTGCTAGTCCTCGGTTGAACACGAGAAGGTGCTCATTAAATATTTGTTGAACGAATCAATTTACTCGTGTTATTGATCAGAGCACTATGGCCCAGAGAGGTGATTTGTCACATAGGTGGCAAGTGAAAGAGCTGAGATTTGGCCCTGATTCTCTGATTCTAAATCCAGAGCTTTTCCCAGAGGCCACTAGGAGGCCCAGTGGACAGAGGGCTGGGGCTGCAATCAGGATGACCACTTAATAGCTGTGGGATTCTGGGCAAGTCACTTAACTTTACTCTGCTTCAGTTTCTTCAACCATAAAATGGGGATAATGATAGTATCTAACCCACAGTTATTGTGAGGCTTTAAATGTAATATTTGTTAATAGTGCTTAGCACTGTGCTTGGTACATACTAGGTGCCATATAACTGCTTATTTCCTTTGTTTCCCTTTCCCTTCCCCCTTCATTTTTCCTACATTGGTGAATAGCATAACAGAACTCAGGACATCCAGCAGGGCCTGAAAGCCCCTGCTAGAGAATGAAAGAGAAGACTTAAATGGATTTAAAAACATACATACATACATACACATCCATACATATGTATGGAAAACCTTGGCTAGAAATGAGAATCTGAGGACAAAGTGAAATCATTTAGAAAAGACTGCTGATAGTTAAGGAGTTTGTAGTCTCCCCAAAAGATGCTGAAGAGTGACTATCAGATGTACTTTAGGAAGTCGCATGGAGAATGATTTTTGAGAGCCAGTCAATAAACATTTATTAAGCATCTATTGGTTTTTTTTGTTTGTTTTTGTTTTTGTTTTTTTGCTGAGGCAATTGGGGCTAAGTGACTTGCCCAGGGTCACACAGCTAGGGAATGCTAAGTGTCTGAGAGCAGATTTGAACTCAGATCTTCCTGACTTCAGGGCTGGTGCTCTATCCACTACATCATCTCGTTGCTCCCTATTAAGCATCTATTGTAAATCAGGTACTGAGTTAAGTGCTGAGGACACAAAGAAAGGAGAGAGACAAACTCTGCCCTTGAAGAGCTTACATACAGTCTATTGGGGAAGAAAATAATCACAAACAAGCTATAGACTGGCTGAATTTGGATATAACCAACAAGGGAAAGGAAGCAGAGAGCTGAAATAGGGGTCTATTGCAATAGTCCAATCAATCAATTAAAAAGCTTTTGTTAAATGATTACCATGTGGTGCCAGATATTGTGATAAAGCCTGGGACTATATAGAAAAAGCCAAGTCATTGCCAGCAGAGGCCGGAGGTGATGAAAGGCTGATTTAGAATACTAGCTATATGAGTAGAGAGAGAAGGAGAGAAAAGGCCCTCTGGCATATGGGGAACACCCCCACTGGAATCCCACACCTAGTATTTACCGTGTGACTGAGCAAGTCCATTCGAAGCTCTGACCTTCAGTTTCCCTCTTTGTAAAATGATGGGTCAAATGCCCTGATTTCTAAGGTCCCTTTCAATTCTAAATATATTCTCCTATGAGGATTGGGCAACTAATTTAATATGGTGGCAGGAGAAGGGGAGAGTGAAGAATCAAGGAAAACTCTGAGCCTGGGAAGCTATTGTCCATTTGACAGAAATGGGGAAGTCTGGGGGAAAGGAAGGTTAGAGTTAGGGCTCTTCCCCTTTAGGGAGAAAGAGAATGAGTTTGGCTTCAGACATATTGAGTTTGAGATGTCTTCTTATTGGTTGTTTTTCTTAAAAGCCCCACGGCTCAGCACAGTGTCTGGCACATAGTAGGTGCCGTTTACTGCCTGATTTCTTCATTATAAAATAAGAGTTAGACTGGATGACTGCTAAAAGGCCTTTTAACTCTAAACCAATTGTTCTCTGCAGACAACTGACCAGTTTGAGGTGCAACTCATCTCCTCTACACCACGTTCTAAACAGCCAACTGTATTGACTGCTCCCTCATCTCTAGCCCGAAGGCCATAAGGAAAATAGGAAAGCTCACCCTGAAACCATTGTCTTAATATTCATAAAATATATATACTAAGAAATGGCTTCTCAGAGGAGACAACTGGCCCCCATCCTCTCTAAGATGCTCTTACTCTCACTCCAGATGTTTTATCACCTCCATTTTTGTGAGTAAAAGACAGATGGCAGAAAAAAACCCAAAATGAGTAATGGAGTGAACTTAATCACTATTTTAAATGCATACAATGAATGTTACAGAGTTTTAAGTGGTATTATGATATTGAAATCTCTTTATATTTGTGATCAAATCAGGGAACTCTGGAGAGGCTACTTGCCATGATGTTTTAAAAAATCAAGTTTATCTGGAGAGGCTCATGGAAATTAATACTTCTAATTAACCCCAGAAATGGAAAAAAACACTCATCAGCATCTCGTTTTTTGTTGTGGTCTGGCAATATTAACAGGGCAATTCAACATAAATTTGCTGGTATATGGAAAAGCAATATTCAAATATAATTAGATTCATAGATTGATCACTTAGAGTCCTGGAATCTTCTCTCTTGTTATGGCATTAGTAGTAATAGTTATTAGTTTATTAGTATTATTTATTAGTTATGGTAGGATTGTTTGTTTATGGATTCTTTTAGGATTGTTTATTATATTTTCTTATGCTGATTTGCAGGTCTTAAGAGTCAGTTTGGAAGAGAAGATTCAGGCCATAAGGTAATAAGTCCCCCAATCAAAGGAACATGGAAACAGTAACTGATTGAAGGCAATAGCAGCAGTTTTCAGAAGAGATATCCGGGTTCCTTGAGCTGTATAACTAAGAAAAAACTCCTTGCATCAATCTTCATATCTGGCTGGATTTCTCAATGGCATAATCTATGTCTCCAGTTAAAAGTTTCTAAGCAGTAGAAGAACTGGTCCAGCTTCCCAGCCACACAGGGCCAGATTTAAATAATGTAATGAAGTTTTCTCTCAATTCCCACAATCAAATCAAGTTTTTTTTTTCCCAAAGAAAGACATCAAACTAAGTCCAAAATTGAATAGAAATGGAACTGATCTAGCTCCAGAATGAGTCACAAGATGGAGTCAGTGGGGTTCCCTCAATTCCCACAATTAACAGCTTATTGCCTTCAGTTCCCTCACTCTTAAGCCACACAAATACAAATACAATGATGTTGTGATCTTGTATGGAGACTTGAGACTTCAAGAGAGGGAAGGCGCTGGCCTCCCCAGGGGCCTTGTGAGGAAAAGGGTAAAATGAGAGCCAAGTTTCTGTTCTCACAGAAATCACCTGAGGAGCCCAAGAGAGTAGAACCCAGATCCTGGGGATTTCCGATTGGAGCTCTTAACAAGCAATTGTTTATGAAGTCTGGGCTTCCAGATGTCTGGGAGAGGCTGAAATCAAAGACTATTATTGGGTAGGTTGCTATGGAGCTTGGAATTCCCATGAGTTTAGCAGCAGAATTCGTGGGGATTCCCAGCTGAGCGCAGGGAGTGCTGTTTATTTCATATGTCACTGAACTCCAAGAGGACTCCACACTGGCTTCCTCAAGTACTGAATCCTGGGAACCTCAGTGGTTTGTTTCTGTTACTACCTCTCCAGTGGTTCCTTGACTGGAGCCCTTTGGATTTCGTCATGATTTAGTTGAGCACTCCTCCTATGCCTCTGCAAAGTACTTGCTACTTAGGAAGTGATGAGGATGGATGTAGACCTCAGCCATGATGGCTGATGCCAGAAGCTCTCAAGGGCAGCTGCCATCTTCAGTACATTTCCTCTTAATATTACCCATTGGATGGGGCAGCTAGGTGGTGCAATGGATAGAGCACCAGCCCTGAAGTCAGGAAGACCTGAGTTCAAATCTGGCCTCAGACACTTCCTAGCTGTGTGACCCTGGGCAAGTCACTTAACCCCAATTGCCTCAGCAAAAAAAGCAAAAAAAAATATTACCCATTGGTTCTTTGCACTTCCCTGAAAAACCCAGTCTTTTATTACACTCTTCATGACTACACACACACACACACACACACACACACACACACACACACATGATGGCACTTTCAATAGTACTAAGGAATGAAGTACTTGTCCCTGGAGGTAGGAGTCCCAGCGGCCATGTGGCCAGAGCCCACTGTCCACTAAGGGGAACTGAAGGAGCTGCCAACAGCCTGGAAGAGCGTCATTGTTCTTTGTTGGATGAATGGCTGAGGAAGTCGGAGCCAGCAGGGAATCTTCCTAGCATCCCTGAGAAGAAGGCAAAGTATATGTTTGTCAACCCAGAAGTCCTGACAATATTCTTGCCTTGTACCAGACACCATGCTAGGCACGAGGGGCACCAAAACTGTGTCTCTGTCCTCACAGAGCTTCTACGTCCCCAAAGGAGACAATGGGCATTCATGAGGATACCCCTACTTTATGCCAAATCAATTCAAAGTAAATTTGCTAGAGGAGAAAGAGTTAAGGGACAGCTAGGTGCCATGGAGCCTGTCTCGATTCAGGAAAATGCATCTTCCTGAGTTCAAATCTGGCCTCGGTCACTTTAAGCTGTGTCACTAACCCTGTTTACCTCAATATCCTCATCCTGAACTAGAGGAGGAATGGCAAACTATTCGAGGATCTTTGTCAAGAACACTCCAAATGGGGTCACGAAGAATTGGATATGACTAAAAATGATTGAATATATGTGAACAGAAAGAATCAGCTTCCAAATTCAGGGGATCCCAAAGCAAACCTTGTTTCTGATGCTGACAACCTATGCAGCCCAAGGCATTGATTTCTCTCCATCTTGATGAACTTTGCTTTCTTCATCTATACAATGAGAGACTTCGATTTGATGGCCTCTGAACTCCTTTCCATCCCTAGACCTTTCTAGTAGAGTCTTTCACTGAGTGCTACAAACCAGACAGACCATTGGGCGAACTTGCCATGAAAATCACTGTGATTTATAAAGTTTTAAAATTCCAATCGCTTTGTCTCATTTGATTAAAGTGGCATATAAATGCCAGCTAATATCACTAATTATTTCATGGACAACAACTCTCACTTTCTTACTTACCTAATATGTAATTAACTTTTCTTCTGAATGCCTCTGAAACACCTACACACATTTGCACATGTTGAATCATGAGAGCCCCTCTTTTAAACCCACTGAAGCCTGGTAATACAAATAGTACAGCAGTGTTCCCCAAAATAACCAAGGATTTTGGGGATTCATATGTCAAGAACATATCAATAAAATGTGACCCTTGCCTTGTCTAAGATCTTCTCTTTGCTACAGAGCTGATGCAAGGACATGGCCAAGATCCATATTCATTACTAATTAATTCCAGGCAGGGAGCAGCTCAATCTGAATCAGAACTTCTTCACATTTTCTGTGTCCTGGACTCCTTTGGTGTTCAGTCTGATGAAGCCTACAGATGAACACCTTTTCAGAATCACGATTTTAAGTATTGAAGGAAATATTCAATTTCAGCTGGAGGTTAGAAAAAAATTGTGTGTGTGTATATGTGTATATATATATACACATATATATATAAGTGTGTGTGCACATACTATACATGTATATGCTTCCATTCAAATGAATGGACCCTCTGAAATCTGGGACCTCACATTAAGAACTCCTGGGTTAGAGGGAAGCTAATGTCACCAACTTCGGTCTCAGAAAAATCATCCTCTGCAAAGCTCCAGTCCCAAAAGAGACTTGGTTATTTTGTAAGCCATGACTGAGATGACAGAAACTATATTAAATCCCACCAGACAGCGCTATGTTTCTTATTAAAACATGACTCTAACTCTAGGCAAAGCAAACAAACTAACCTGCAAAATGGAAGAAACCTCCCACAAGCCCCTTGGATCTTTCAAAGGTCATCAGAAGGAGCCAAAAATAGAAGATATTACCAAAGTGGTATGAAATGTGAAAAAAATAATGACCATAAAAAATGACTGTTCCAGAAACAATGTCAAAACTTTCTCTAAGTCTGGGTATTTTTATTAGTATTAATCATAATTCAAGGTAGAAATCCATACACATGGAATTATATATATATGTATGTATAGACACATATATACATGTTACATATATAAATATGTATATAACATATACATAATATGTATGTGTGTATTTATATTTATAGCTTTGCAAAACTTCAAAGTATTGTATGAATGACAATTGTTTTGATGATTATGTTTACAGGAAAAGCAAAGTAGCCATGATGAACCTGAAGTGTCCAGTCTCTGGTCTGCAGCTGTCTGATCAACTCTAGATACTCCCCATAGGGCATGACCAACCATTATACCCACTGGACAAATAGAACATGTGGGCAACAAGTTGTAGCCACAATTGGATGGAAGGAAAGAGCAGGCTGCATTAGTCAGGGCCAAGGGGAGGCTCATGAAGCTTCAACTTCTATGAGTTTCCCCTTGACTCAAAGGTTCATCCCTTTAACCCCAGCCAGTGGGAGTATATTTCCAGTAATGACTGTTCCAGATAAAGTGTTGTAAAGGAAAAGCTCACACAGGTCTGAGTGTGGAAACAAAAGGAAGTGGTGATGCAGGCAGTCCTGCAACCAGGGAATGCTCGGAGACAGAGAGACACCCTTGGGAACTGGGCAAACTGCCTATGGATGGGATGTGAGAAGCCATGGACCCAGGTGGGATGGGAAGAGGAGAGAGGAGGCATTACTGGCAAGGGAAGTCCCTACAATATCCTGGAGCTATTGAAAGATGAAAGCAGCCAGTACAGGCTCATTCTGCCTTCACAGTGACATTTTTTTTTTCACATTTTGCCAGTACTCTTTTGTGTCTTGGAGGTGAGTGGGAGTGGGGAAGGAGGGATCATAGAAGCATAGATTTAGAAGAAAACCCAAATTAAAAAAGAGTCCAGCTACGCCAATTACATAGCTTAAAAAGTTAATTGTCTTGGCCAGGTCACAAGAATAATAAGGGGTGAGAGGAAAAATTTAAGAGTTTTTTCTAACCTTTATTAGATTTTAAATTATGTAATGGCAAGGACATTTAATCTAGTGAAGTTTTATTTCTCTACTGAGGTTTAGAGTTGTGTTCTGCTTAATAAATGGATGAAGTTTACAGCTTCCCCATAAGGCAATAAGCCTCTTCCCCATTTGTTCAAAGTCTGGTTGAGGTACCTACCAATGCTGTTAGGCAAAGCCAGCATCCTCAGGGACCCACTTCAGAAAAAAAAAATGGCTCTTACAGAATGTAGACGTACAGGGCAGAGGTTAAAAGGCTGGGCTTCAGTCACACTTGTGGGAGAGCAGGCGTCCTTTGCTTTGTGAGATCTGAGCTTGAGGTGGTGACAGTTTTAGTAACATCAGTCTGGCCCTGGCTTGTCACTGCTAATAGAGACGGTCATCAGGAGACCGAGGAACGCTTCCTCCCCACTGACTCATTCAGGCAGTCACTAAAATAAGCACAGCATCATTTGTCCAGGGCCTAAAGTGACGTGTCAGCCTGGGAAGCTGGGCCATAACCAGCATGAAGTGAAGATGGCCCCTGTCCGTGGTGCTGATGCCAATGGTCGGGTACAAGCAGGTGATGACATGTCAGCCTGGGGAAGCTGGGTCATAACCGGCATGAGGTGAAGATGGTCCCTGTCTGTGGTGCTGACACTGCTGGCTGGGTACAAGCAGGTGATGGCATGTCAGCCTGGGGAAGCTGGGCCATAACCAGCATGAAGAGAAGATGGCCTCTGTCCATGGTGCTGATGTCAATGGCCGGGTACAAGCAAGTGATAGCAGTCAGCCTGGAGAAACTAGGCCATACATAACCAGCATGAAGTAAACATGGTCCCTGTCCGTGGTGTTGACACTGCTGGCTGGGTACAAGCAGGTGATGGCATATCAGCCTGGGGAAGCTAGGCCATAACCAGCATGAAGTGAAGATGGTCCCTGTCCGTGGTGCTGATGTCAAAGGCCAGGTACAAGCAGGTGATGACATAGCCTGGGGAAACTAGGCCATACATAACCAGCATGAAGTAAGCATGGTCCCTGTCCATGGTGCTGACACTGCTGGCTGGGTACAAGCAGCTGACTCCCTAGTGATGACTACTATCCCTATACCTCATCTTGCTATCTTCAGTTGACTTACATCCCAATCACGCCCAGGCAGGGTCCTAATGCCATGGCCCCAACACCTAGAGCCATCTCTGCAAACTCCACTGGGGCAAGAGCCTGACTGCCACCTTTCCTGATGACAGTTTATCTGAGATACACCTTCATCTCTCACCTCCCCGCTCACCAGCAATTATTCTCGAACGAAGTGAAATGATTTTTCACTATGTCTCCAGAAACCAATGAGTCAAAAGTGATCAATTTTTCCTGAGGAGAAGACTACTGGACTCAGAGAAGGGAAATAAACTTTTATTGTTGTTGTTTGTTGCTCAATCATTTCAATAGTGACTCACTCTTTGTGACCTCATATGGGGTTTTCTTGGCAAAGATACAGTAGTGGCTTGCTATTTTCTTCTCCAGCTCATTTTGCAGATGAGGAAACTGAGGCAAGCAGAGTGTATTGACTTGCCAAACCATTAAGTGTCTGAGAATGAATCTGAAGTCAGGTCTTCTGAATTCCTGGTCCAGCGACTCCATCCATTGTGACATAAGTTGCTTTTAAGGCATCAAGAATGAATGAATGAATATGCACTTATTAAAATACAATTATATATGCCAATGTTTAGAACTCATGTCTCACAAAAGCAAAACAGTTCTTACCTCCAAGGACCTTATATTCTAACAAGGAGAAAATTCTGTAACTCTGTGGACAAACACTTTCATGGACTCCAGAAGTCTAGTCTAGAGATTCCAGGTGGGAGTGGGGTAGGAGGAAAGCAGAAGGGCAGGAGAAGGACTGATATTCTCTGCCAAATCCCAGGAGTAGGTGAAAAGCTCATAGAAGATAGAGATTATTTCAGTCTCTGTCTCTCCATTATATAGAATGGTATTTTAATAAATGTTTATAGAATTTAACTGAACTGTGAGTGCTCCAGTTTGACTAATGCAGAGTGTACACTTAACAGGCCATTCTGGGAATCTATCAGAGCCACTGGGAACTTGTTTTGGCAGCAGATGGATTAAAGAGCGGAGAACCTGGAGGCAATCAGACTAATTAGGAGGCTATTACATAGACCAGGTGAGAAGTGATGAGGCTCTCAGTTAAGACAGAGGCACTGAGAATGGAAAGGAAGAGATGGATACAAGAGCAATCAGGGATAGAAATGACAGAAAGGACAAATGATGAGCTCAAGGGAGCAGAGAAGAATGAATTAACAAAGACTCCAAGGCTTCCAGTCTCAATAACCTGAATGATGCTAAGGGCCACCGATAATCAGGGAATAATTGAAAAAGATGGTATTAAAGAGAAAATGAGAGTTCTGTTCTGGATGTGTAAAGTTATTGGTGCAACATTCATGTGGGGATGCTTGAAGGCAGGTGGACACATGAGACCAAGATTCAGGGGAGTGATCAGGACTGAAGATGGATTTGGGAGTTATCTTCGTGGAAGGGCTAGCTGAAGCCATGAAGATGAAGACCTGGCCAAGGAAGAGAGGGCAGAGGGAGAAGAGAAGAGGAAAGCTTCTGAAGAGGAAATTTTGGGTGATGTTCAGGCCTAAGAGGCAGGCAGAAGAGGGACTAACTCCCTTCCCCCGAAAGACTAAAAGTCTAAAAGAAAGTTAGGGAAAGTGAGATCATAGAAGTAAAGGAGAAGGTCTCAAAGAGAAGGCTAAAAACAGTGTCAAATGTTGAATAGGGAGGATGACAAAGGATAAATAGAGACAATAGGAACACGTGGGTGACGCCAAGAGTACTTCCAGCAAGCTACAAAGGGTGGCTGTAGAAAAAGGGGGGAAGACATTGAAATCAGATTGCAGGAGACTGAGAAGTGAATAGTGGTGAGACATTGTAGACAGATGACTTACTCTTCCCGTAAGTTTGAGATGAGGGGGAGAAGGATAGTTTTGCAGGATGGGAAGATGATGGGATCAAAGGGGAACTTTCTGTGCAGGAAATGAAACAGTGAAGTGGAGAGAGATCAGTGGAGCCAGACAGAGATTCTGAACAGCCACATCAGAAAGTTCCAGGAAGAATCCTACTTCAAGTCTGAGTTGGGCAAGATGGTCTCTCTTGAGATCTCTCACCCCATAGTCTAGAGTTCAGTGGAAGTCCTCCTCTCAGAGCTGGTCAGAAGTCTTAGCTTTGCTGGCTAACAAGCTCGCTCACTAGTCCCGGCTGCTTCAGGGAGGCGGAGTTGCTGCATGGCTGGCATTGGTGCCTGCAAGACCACTGAGCCAGGCTCAGAGGACCAGGAACTGCAGACATGGAGACAACAGGGAGGGAACAATCACTGCTCCAAAAATGGAAGGACTTCATCTTTCAGCCAAAGAGAACGCTAAGAGAATTTCCAAACAGTCAGAGGATGGCGGGTTGTATGGTTGTTTGATGCCAGATCAAAGAAATCTGACCTTGCTTTCCTTGAAAGATAAATTTAGCATTTGGATGACTGCACTTTAGTGGAGATATATGATGAAGGGAGCAAGAGGCAAAGCCACCAGCAGGGGATGGTGGCAGAGGGATCCGGAGCAGCCCAGAGGCAGGCAGATGTACACTGGCACATCTCACAGCCCACTTAGGTGATACTTATCAGTGGCCATGAAAAGCAGGCGCAGGAATCACATCCAAAGGGAAACAAAAGCTGGACCACATGGCATCTGCTTATCTCATTCGTTACAGTTTTTAATGAAGGAAAAAAGATTATGTTCAACCAATTAGAAGATAGTCTGAGATTAGTGAGCATGAGACACTGGTGGAAAAAAAAAGAATCGTAGGATCATAGCACTGGAAGGGACCTTAGGGCCATCTCATCCAAGCCCTGTACCTTTGTGTGCTAAGAGGCTCAGTGGATAGAGTACCCCGAGTCAGGAGGATCTGATTTCAAATTCAATCAAATTAATAGTTGTGTGAATCTGGGCAAGTCACTTAACCCTATTTGCTTCAGTTTCCTCACCTGTAAAATGAACTGGAGAAGGAAATGGCAGATCATTCTGGTTTCTGTCCAGAAAACCCAAATCTGATCATAAAAAGTTGGGCACTTGGGGCAACGAGGTGGCGCAGTGGATACAGCACCAGCCCTGAAGTCAGGAGGACCTGAGTTCAAATCTAGTTCCAGACACGTAACGCTTCCTAGCTGTGTGACCCTGGGCAAGTCACTTAACCCCAATTGTCTCAGAAAAAAAAGTTGGATACTGAACAACAACCACCCCTCTATAGAGGTTCAGAAGGGTGTTCCCCATAGTCAAGTGTTGTGGGCATCAGCATCTGGATGTTAACTCATGTCCTCTGACCCCAGATTCTGAGCTCTTTCCATTTCCTCTTAGAATGAGAACAGCCAATGAAACCTCATTGAGATTGAACAGGAAGATTGGTCAGCAAGTAATAGAAACTGAACAGAATATAGTCTCTGAACTCCAACAACTTATGAACAACAGACAACATGAACGACCCATTGCTGAGGCAACTGGGAGTAGGGAATCAAAGGAGAGGGAGTATTTGCCTTCTGTGGATCTCAGTTTCCTCACAGTCTCTCCTTACCATTTCTGTACAGGGGAAAGGCTTCAGATGGTACCCAGAGCAGTTTTGAAGAGCTAGGAGATAACGTAGGTTTATTAAGAATTCTGCCAGGAAGCCAGGTTAAGAGTGATTCATAAAAAGATTAAGATGGCCTCTCCTAATAGTCGGTGCCCACTTATAGCTAGTTGTCTTTTTTTCAAAGTGGGAGAAATGAAAACCCTACAAGTAGACCAAAAACAAAGCTCAGATCTGGCCGCCCCTCCTCCATGTTCCAGGACCTCCAGGGGTCCCGAATCTTTAGTGAGAACACTATTTCCCAAAGTCCACTGCTTTGGGAAATACATTGAGGCAAACTCTCCAGGAATTAAGACAATGAGGGGAATATCATTCAGCCTGTGACTGAAGGCCCTTTCTCTTCTCTTGACAGAGACAACAGCATGATGGGAGACAGAATATAACCAACGACAGAGAAGTATAACTCTTTTGAAAGCTGGAGAGGGGTGGGAAGCATTGTGGTAATCCAAGGAACAGTTTAGAGATTGGAATAACCTAATTCATGTTATCTCCAGCACCTAGCCCAGTGCAAGTAATGAGGATGCACTCAGCATCTGCTCACAACGAATAGAAGGCCATCACTTGCCTTTGATTAGTCAAGATGAGCTCGCCCCTGCCTACCCCGACTTGATTTTGCTAATCAATTGAATCACTAATTCTAACTGTCTCTCCCTTTTGTATTTACTTCATATAGGGACAGGAATGGAGGACTAGGGAACACCCCAGCAGGGGCCCCACACAGCTAAGAACTGGACGGCAATGTTTGTGTGGGATGAATCCTCATTGCACTGAGAGAAACCCTCTTATGCCTTCTCCCCCTGGGTAATCCTTGTTATATCCTCCCCTAAATCAATCATCCACAGAGAAGCAGCCTCCTGGGCTAAGTGACCTTCCCCTCTTTCATGTACTACGTCAGGGCTATGAATGAGCCATCTGGGCTGTCCATCTGGGGTCTTTCTCTCTTGCTAAATGACAGGCCCACCTTGTTTTCCAGTCATATCTGTATTTCTTCCATGATGTCTATTTATACCATCTCCAGCCTCCAAGGAGCCTTTGGCAGCATGGACCCACCACATGCCTCTCCATCGGAGGCAGCCGCAGTGATAGCAGAGACAAGGATAGAAAATGACAAAAGAGACCCAGAGCCATCACACTGTGTCGCAGCACACGGGATGCCAGCAGTTGCTCACGACCACGAAACTGATGAAAGTTCAGTTATTTTAGCATTGACCTCTGCAGAAGAAGGCCGGAGCAGGAAGATGCTTTTCAGAAATCTTGCCAGGGAGAAGCTCAAAAAGGAAACAATTCTGTCTCTTGAAAGGTAAGCTTTAGTTATTGGGGAGTTCAGTTATGGAGAACACCTCCTCCTCCTCCAAAGCTGGCTAACGGTGACACTGACATGTTTATTTTTAATGGGCACCCAGATCTTCAGAGTGGAAGCATGTGGGATCTGGGGTCAGGAGAGCCCCACCCTCAAATCCAAGTTCCAGGAAGTAGTAGCTGAATGGTCAGTCACGAAATCTCTCTGGGTCTTCGCTTCCCCATCTAAGTTACTGCATCACTGGGGACCTCGGCAGCAGCAGCAACAGCAACAGAGTCCAACCTGTGCTTGAAAGGAACGCCCTCCAATACTCTCCTTTGGGGAATGTCCAGCCTCTGCTTGGGGACAACCAAGAAGCCAGCCTAGTCCCTTCTCCCTGAAAGTTCCTCCTCCTTGCACTCTGTAAATAAATAGTTACTGACATGGCGTCTTACCCCTCCCTCAATGTGAGTTCCTTCCTGGTGAAATCTCTCCTTTCCTTGAGGTTCGGCCCAAGCGGGTCCTCTGACAGGAAGCATTTTCTGACACTTTCCCCCAATCCATATCTGTATGTGTGTATCTTTATATATATATATATATATATATATATATATATGCATAGGAATATAGATATATGTTGTCTCCCCAGATTTTTAGGGACTGATTCATTTTCTCTTTGTAATCCCAGAACCCTCCCTCCCCAACAGGCACATAGTGGGTGCTTACTAAATTTTGTTGATTAATTCATTTGGAAGTTTAGCATGCTCCAAGTTCCCTTTAAGCCCCTAAGAAGCAAGATCAGTCTTGAAAGGCAAACTCCTGCCTTCCTCAACAGTTCCCTAGCCCATTATATTTTTCCTTGTGGGAGAATGTTTCTCATGTTCTTTCTAGTAAAAGCCATAATTAATGTCCCTTTCCTGAAATGTTGGGGATAACTAAGCAACAGACTGCTGCTTTGGTGGGCTCCCACACGTCTCTACTTCTCATCTTTCACCCCCAGTCTCCAGTCCCAAAGTTTGCCTTCACCATACCCCAGTGATACCAAATTAGCATTTACGAGAGTTTTCCCTTCTCTTCTTCCCACTGATTACTGTGGTAAGCATCTGCCATTGTCAGCAACAGATGACATTATGAGCCCGACCCACTGGAAATCAATCCACCTTCTGTACTGAAACTAGGATCTCTCCAAAGAAGTCCCTGTGATTCCACAGAGAAGTCCAGAAAGGAGGGATGTGGCGAGTGGATAGGCTAGAAACTATTAGTCCATAATTTGTGCCTGGACCGCAGCTCCTAATTTGAGGACAGTGAATACCTGTTTTTAAAAGCCATCTATAATCTCTACCCTAAAAGTGAGAAAAATCTCAGAAAGGCAGGACCAAGCAAAGCAACCCTGCAAGAGAATGAGAAAGTGGGAAAAACTCAACACCTGCCATTTCCCATAGTTCCTTATTTGGGTACACACCCAGTCCCCCGTCCAACTAGGTTTCTAGTCCAGGTCACAACAAAAAAATTGTAAATTGTATTAGGGAAAGGGATAGGCTAGAAATGGGGATTCAGTTAGGGTTAGTTCTTGTTTCTGGAGATAATAAAGACTGGGGAAAATTTTTTGTTTGTTTGAGGTAGGGGAGACATCTTTTTTAAGTAAGAGATGGCTGAAATGAGTTACTAGTATATTTTTGCAGTGGATATGTTGTGGCTGAAGGTGTGATGGGACAGACAGAAATAGGGAAGTCAGAAGGAGAAGCTGTTTGAGGAAAAAGTCAAGCTTGGTTCTGGATATATGTTGAAGACTGGCCTAAGCAACCATATGTAGAATAAACAGATGGGAGGACTCAGTTTCAGCTCTTATGGAACCAGCTGTGAAGATCACAAGATCATGGCTTTGAACCATTTTTCCCCATAGACTCTTATCACTCTATGGACCCTTTCTTAGAATCATATTTTAAATCCATAAAATAAATCCCATAGGATTATAACAGAAATCAATATTGAATGACAATTATCAATTTTTTTTCAAAACAAATTCATGGTCCCCAGTTGAAAATCCATGTATTCTAATCCAACTGCCTTCATTTGATGTATAAAGAAACAAAAGACTAAAGGAGTAAAGACTCTTGCTCAACCTAAAGAGCAAAAGCAAAATGTGTAAGACCAAGAGCTGTCCCCAGTGGATAAGTAGCCAAAGGAAATAGAGTTCTTAAAAGAATGTCAAAGAATTAGCAACCACATGAGAGACTTAAATGACTTATAATCAAGTTACAATAATAGTAATAATAATAGCTAGAATTCATATAGTTCTTTAAGATTTGCAAAGCATTGAGCATATGTTATCTTATTTGATCCTCTATGGTTTCCCCCACATCAAGAAAACTGGCAAAGATGGTAAAGACAGAAATCATTAATGTTGGAAGGGCTGCAAGAAGACAGATGCACTGAAATGCTGTTGGGGGAACTGTGCATTGGGCCAACCATTCTACAAAGCAATTTGAATTTATACTAAAAAGATTATTAAAAGTGCCCATACTTTGACCCAAATATTTTACCATTCGGCATATACCCCAAAGGTGGTCAAAGATAGAAAGAAAATCACCACATATGCCAACATACTAAAAGGACCCCCTTTTGTAGTAGTGCAGAACTGGAGATAAGAGAAATGCCCATTGACTGGGGAACAATTAAGCAGACATGGCTGCAATGATATATCACTGTATAGTTAGACATAGTGACAGAAGAATACCAAGAAGTAGGGGAAGAACTAAACTCATACAAAGTGGAGTAAGTAAAATCAGGAATATGGCACACACAAGGACTACAAAAATCTAAAGAATAACAAAAGCTTGATAATAATGATAATACCCAAACCTGGCATGTGAAGGCAGGAAATGAGACCGTCCTCCCCTCCCTTCTTTGCCAAGGTGGGGAACATTTCCATGAGGAACACGGCTATTGTTCTGGATTGCCATATTAGTTAATTTTCCTAAAGTGTTTTTCCTCTTTCTTTTTTATTTGGTATAAGGAATGGCTTCTGTGGGTCTGTTATTTCATTGATGGGAGTCTTCCTGGTGATGCTGAAGAATATTTAAGCATGCCCATGCACCCCAGGCTACCCTAATCGAGTTCTTCTGAGAAGTCTTTGACAGGGAGTCACCTTCCACCTCACGTGTTGAGGAATGACCTCTATATTCTTTGGTACTGAATACCCATAAAATGGTGTTCTCCTTAGGTGACTGTCCAGCTTCTTTTATGGTCATTCCCTCTCCTTCTTCTCTTCCTCTGAGATGGTCTCATGTATGCTATTTCTCCAGTGCAATTCTTCCTCGCCAATGTGCTATGGCATACTCCCGGGTACCATCCTCCCACACAGCCTTTGGGCAGAGGGGCATCTGGAGTCTTAATTCGTCAGCGACTGTGGTATTCCATAGCATCACAGAGAGAGAACCCATGCTAATGATAGATTTTGGTCAGGTAAAGGCTCGGAGCTCATTCGGTCTTTGTCCAATTTCCCAAAGGCAAGTCAGCCCATTTGCCCCGTCTTGTTCTGTTCTGAGCATTCTTCCACAATATCTGCCTCAGTCATGTGTGGTCATGGACCAGCTCTATTCATTGTTCATCCAACTTCATGCCCAAATCAGGACAAGACAATAAACCCAACTTGTGAGCAATTTTCATTTAGGGAGCTCTGAAATGACTTGATGGAATCACAGAATATAATCATCCGAAAGAAGTACCAGGAAGAACATACTATCTTTAAGAAATCTTTCCAAAATAAACAACAGCTAGCACTTATATAGCACATTAAGATTTGCAAAGCACTTTATAAACATCTCATTTTCTCCTCATAACAACCCTAGGAAGAAGGTAGCATTATTATCCCCAATTTATAGATGAGGAAACTGAGGCAAGTAGAATTTAAGTGCCTTGCCCAGGGTTACACAGCTAGTAAGTACCTAAGACTGGATTTGAATTCAAGTTTTCCTGAATCCAGGCCTATCTACTCTAACTACTGAGCACTAGCTGGGTCTTCCACTCAAATTTACAGGGGGAGATATCTTTGGTGAATTTATGCTTCTCTTATAGGGATGATCAGAGGCACCAAGTAAGATGCTCTCCACCATTTATCTGACAGGGAATCTTATTGTGACTTTGATATTTGCTTGAACAGCAATTCTTCTGGAGAGGGGCAAGGAGAGACTATCTTTAAAAGGCAGTGTTTTGCTTTATCAAATGATATGCTTTTTAATTATTCCTGAACTATAAGTACAGAGGGATTTCATATTTGCACAACCATTAGTCAGCTCAGGGACTCTGTAGATTGCCCCTATTTACCATAGAATATCATTTGCCAAAGCTTTCTCGTGACTGTTTTCATCCAAAAAAAGCTCTCGGTGTGTGATGGGCAGCTCGTTTTCATTGGAAGAATAAGGATCTGGGTCAGTTAGTCCTGACATTCTCTGTCACAATTTGGGGGTAAGTATAAAGGCTGATATTTTCTTTTCTTTATTTTTTTTTTGCTGAGGCAATTGGGGTCAAGTGATTGCCTAAGGTCACACAGCTAGGAAGTGTTAAGTATCTGAAACTAGATTTGAACTCGGGTCCTCCTGACTTCAGGGCTGGTGCTCTATTCACTGCACCATCTAGCTGCCCCAACGCTGATGTTTTCTCAGTGCTTGACAATGAATTCAGATGACTATTTCTAGGGAGCAGAGATCAATGATGGGACAGTAACCTTTGCTCAGTTTGAAGACAAGTGAGAGAATGAGCAGTCAATCAATGCACTCTGTGGTGAAGAAAATGAATGTAGACTCCATTGCCACAGCCAGGACTCTTCCTGAGGAGTGTGAAGGAAGCTATATTCCTGGTCGCTCTTCCTCCTCCTTCTGGGTCAATTCTGATGCTGGAAAAATAACACAGAGCTCTTCTAGAAGAGAGCTCAGTTGGAGATTATCAGCCACAAGTTTACAGCATTATGCAATGAGTGTTTTTCATCCCATTACTTCCTTGTGGAAAGGGTGGAAAGGAGAAAGCCGCAATGCATTTTGATTTACAATCTGAATTTTTTAAAGTGCATTTCTATCCTGGGAAAGAAAGTCAGAAGGAGTCTGAGGAGAAAATATCTTTTTTTCTCTGGTGACATTCATGAATAGGATGGAAAACCTTTTAAGAAAATGATAGGGACTCTTGATGCTTGCATCATCTATGCAATTACACTTTCAGATTTCCAGTTCATTTAAACCCAGTGAGTTGGTGATGGGTGTGGGCGTAGGAGAGCAAAGCTGGGGCTGTGTGCCACATAGGAGCTCCAATCCAGAAAGAAGGAGAAAGCATGGCCAGGCAAGGGCAGGACCATGACCGACTCAGTACTGGTGTACCACTGACCTGCCAGCCCAACCTCCAGAAGATTTCCAGGCCAGTGTGTGGCAGAGACTGGGAGAGAAGGTCTAGGTCAGGCTCCAGGGAGGTGATTATGGGATAGTGCCCTCCCCTCTCCCCTTCTAGGTAGGAAAAAATCCCCAAATAAGAAACCATTTATCCATTCAAATTCGAATTCAGAGAGCCATGAGCTGGGTCAGAGTTGTGTCAGACCAAAAAACAAAAACAACAGCAAAAAACCTACTGATCCTCTCTCCGGAGCTGGGGGAGGAATCAGGGTTGGGCAGCAGCCATCAGAGCTCTAACACTGAATGTCTAGACCCAGGCTGAGCAGCCCAAAAGGCCCCAGAGACCTTCAGATTTAGACCTTGGGCCTAGAAAGTCCTCAGTGGCACATAGTAGACATTTAATAAATGCCAGGTAAACAACCGACTGATCTTGAGCCCATCTGCCAATGAGAGAACAACCCCACGTTTCCCATCCCTCCCAGTTTTTCTCAGATACATAATACATTCAGGGCAGGGAGATCTAATGAATTGGGGGCCACGTCCCATTGCCATCCTCATGTCTGATCCCGACCCTCGAGATGGTGGTCCACAATGGCATGTGGAGTCCATCCCCTCATTTTACAGATGAAGAAATGGAGGCTCGGGGAGGATGAGAGATGATATACTCCTATTCCAGGACACAATGTGCTACTCACGGGGTTCTTCCTTGCGTACTCCCCAGATCTATTGCTTCCCATTTCTTGCCCCCAACCTTCAGCAGAGATAAATTATCTACCTTTAGGGTGAGGTTCATGGGATCTTAGAGCATGCTCCCAGGTCTATCATCCCCAGAGGTCATAAGTGAAGGAAACCATACCAGGAACAAGTTAAGGGTGCTCTGTCTGGGAATCTGGACAGAAGACTTTTGAAAGGCCGTTTCTCGGGATGCTGAGAGGGCCCACGGGGTGTGCAGCAAAGGGAACAGGTGGGGATTCTTCCTTTCTCAAGGCCACCATTCTACTCGGTCATAAATGATAAACAAGCCGACTTTCCTTTTCAGTGTCTGGTTTTGTAAAAAGGCACGTCTGTGCTTTGTCGGAGGATTACGTATAAAGCGATTCATGAAGGAAATCACGATCTCCCTCTGTAATGTATTCCTTTGAGCCTTGGATAATTAGGGCAGGCATTTAATTGTCACATCAGGTCCCCATAGGGAGTTTGTGCCAATTACAAGGATTGGGCTGCATTTCCTTTTCTCAAAAATCTGAAAGGGCCGGGACTCGAGGCTTCCATTTCCTCTGTGTTCTACCTGTCATAAAACTAAAAGCTCCAGCTAATAACAAAACTCATGTGGAATAGGAAAAGGTCAAGAATACCAAGGGAAATTATGTGGAAAAAAGAAAGAGGGAGAAGGGGGCCCCACACTGCCACGTCTCCAATTACACAATAAAGAGATGATCGTCAAAACTATTTAGGACTGGATAAAAATAATGATGAGTGGAATCAATTAGATAATAATGGGGTAGAGCCAGATAAAAATAGTAGTGTGAGGTTTGATAAACCCAAGATCAAACAATACCCAGGAAAACATTCATTATTCAATAAACACTACTGGGAAAAAAATGGATAGGAGTTTGGATCCAAGCGGGAAGAGCAGCATTTCATACCATTTGCTAAGGCTGACTTTCACAGGAATCAATGATTTTAGTCACTTTTAAAAATCACATTTACATAGAATAGGGAATAGTGGATACACCATAATTAAATGGAAAGAAGGCTTGGGTTCAAATTTTGCATCAGATATTTACCACACTGCTAGTTTGGACAAGTCACTCCCCTGAGGTCTCAGCTTCCTCATCTATAAAATCAAGTTGTTTTCCCTTGAGGGCCAGTCTGGTTCCACGTATAGGATCCTTTCCATAATCTATCCTTTGATTGAGAGCCATAGAATATACTATTAGTGAAGTGAGCCATCAAAAATCCTGTTCTCATTCTTAGGAAGCTGTCGAGTGTTTTCCTTTTCGAAGGAGAATCTTTGCAGGCTCTAACCTGGGAGAGTTTCTAAGTGTTTTTAGAGCATCTCTAGAGATGCTTTTTCTTTCTGTCCCAGGAAAGCCTGCTCCCAAGCTCCAAGCTGGGCAGTCTCAGGAGCCAGTGGTGGGATGGAGTTCCACCAGGATGGCAGTTTGAACCTGAGCACTGCAGCAGTGGTAGGAACGAGTGCCTGGTTGCCAGGCTGATTGCCAGTGAGGAGAGGAAGGAGATGGCATGGAGACTGGATCAGCAGACTAGAGGCAGACTAGAGCTGAGCCCAGGGGGGCAGCTGTCTCTCAGTTCAGCAGCCAGAGTGAGGTAGTGGGTACTCACTTTCCAGTTAGAAGAATAGTGTTTCCTTTCCTCCCCTTCTCTCAAAGGGCACAAACTGATGGCAAAACTTATTCTGAGCTATAATTTCCTATTGCATTTTTTAAACCAGATTTTAAAAATTGCATCAACTTTACTACTGTTGATCTGCGTGTTGTTTTGTTTGCAGAAAGGGGGAATAGGGAGGAACAGTGTTTGGATATTGATATGGAGAGGTGGATAAAGAAACAAGGTTCAAGCCCTGGACCCCCTAAGTGCCAGTCTTTCTCTTGCCTTGAGATCGGGTCAGGTTGAGAGAAAACTTGATTCGCCAATAAGTCTTCTGATAAGCTTCCTCAAAACAGAACTAATTGGGAACCAGGGGAACATATTCCTTCACACTTGTCTAAAAATGCGGAAGGCTCCCACTTTGCTGTCTGGGCAAAGTCTGAGCTAGCAGAACAGGTGGTCTCGTTCCTTCTTTCCCATATGGCCTGAGCATGTGTGGAGAGCACTCTTCTCAGGGGAGGAATAGAGAACAGTGTCCAGGGGTAGGAAATGCCCGGTGGAGAAGAGTGCCCCGTTCCAAAGATGGCAGCCAGAGGAGGAAGAGCCTTCTTTTTGTTCACCCCATCTCCAAACCCCTACCAACATCAGAAAGCTGCCCATGTTCCAAGCCTTGGTACTTTTCATCCATTGTTCCCCCTTCTACCCCCCAGATCAAAAAAAACAAGTCAAATCCCTGTTTCTCAGGACAGGCTTGTCACCCACTTGATGAAGGCAACTGTGTCTCTTCTAAATTTGTTGCTCTCTCCGTTCATGGTGTTGTTAGCTAGTGCAACAACAGTTCTTTTTTTCAGCTGATTCTCCTACGGCATGATTTCCAGTGCTCTCTCCAGCCTTCTTTCCCTCCTCTGGATGTGCTCCAGCTTGTCAATGCCCTTCTTCAAATGTGCCCACAATGGCACAGAATGCTCCATTTTCAAACCATTGTATCCTAGAGCTCCCAGGATGATCAGGGTATTTAGTGAGTCTTAAGCACTGACAATCAGAATAACCAAAAGGCATTCTAGTTTTATTCTATAGAATTGTCTTCACATGGAAAACATTTCTTACAATGCAGAGAATATGGAGGAGGAAAAATAATGCTCAGATGCTTGATGAACACTGCTTTTCTCAGTAGACATTTTGCCATTTGCCTGACCGCTGCCCCCATTTCTCCTCTCTTTAATTGCACCCTCCAGGGACATTATTTCCAGAGAGCAAACCCCTTTCCCTCTAAAAGATACCCCACTCACTTTGGAACGCCATCCTTGGGAGCTGTCCTTATTGGCAAGTGGGGCTAACATCACCCTATATATAGCCAACCTCAGGCGATGTTTCTCGCCATCTAACCGACCCATCGTGCCTTCTGCCCCATCATCGTGTGGGTATGTGCCTTCCTGATCTCTTGCTTTTAATCTCCTCTTCCAGAAAACAGCAATCAGATCAACATCATCACTGATGCTAGCAAAGTTCTCAAAGCCAACTGCCCCTCTCGCCATCCATGACTCGCCAGACCCAAAATCCCTTTCCTGGCTGCCATTCCTCCATATGTGCAGCCTGTCTCCTTTATAATGTAAACTCCTCAAAGACTGGGCTGGTTCCCATTGGTTCTGATAAACTTCACACCTAGCACAGTACTGGGCACACAGGAAGTCCTTAATAAATATTTTCTCTCCTTTTATCCATCTCTCTGATTTTCAAATCTGATTTTTCACTAGAAACACAAATTATTGGTAGTTTAAATCAGATTTCAAAAACCTTTGGGCTTCTGGGACAGGCAGACATATTGTACCTCTCTCTTGATCACAATATATGTTGGTACTTCAGAATATCTGTGAACTCACTGGATTTAGGATTTTATCCCTCATCGACTTAGATTGCTCCCTTTTCACAAGAATCTCTCTGAATCACAGAATTCGAGATTTAGAAAGGATCTAATTAAGCACCTTCCCAGTCTGTTCTCTACTATGACATAGTCCTATGACCTTGATATTTCATCCAAGGAAAAACAACTCATTACTTCCTGAGTTGCTGTAACAATAATGAAAAAACATCACCTGGTAATTCGAGGTTTACTATGAGGAGAGAAAGTACCACTTGGATGTCAGAACCTTAGAACAAAGCCCAAGTCATCCTGCCCTAGTTATGTCTCTTCTACCGGCAATCAAATAAGCCAAAAGTATAGCGACCATTCCAGAATGGCAGCCCCGGGGCTTATTAAGGCTTACATTAACCATCTAGCCTCAACAACTAGGATAGGGCTTTACTGTTCTAAAAATAGAAATTAAAAAATGAAAGTATCACTGTTTGATCTCTTCAGTGGCCATCCACCATTTGGGGCAAAGTAAATGATCACCTTAGGTTTAAAAAGAAGCCATTCACCAGATGTGCAACCAAAATTTCTAAGTATATCTTTTCTTATTTATTTATTTATTTTTTATTAAAGCTTTTTATTTGTATAACGTATGTATGGGTAGTTCCCCAGCATTGATCTTTACAAAGCTTTCTGTTACAAATTTTACCCCCAGTCCCCTCCCCTCCCCTAGATGGCAGGAAGTCCACTACATGTTAATAATGTTGAAATACTTGACAAGCTGTGCAAGAAAAATCCTATCTACAAGAAAAAAAAAGAATCAGAGAAAGGCAACACAATGCAAGCAAATGTCAACAGAGATCATGAAAATGTTATGTTGTGGTCCATATTTCATATCCCTCTCTCTGGGTGTATATGGTTTTCTTCAGTGAACAATTGGAACTGGTTTGAGACAATTCTAAGTATATATTTTCAAAAATATCTTTTAGAATATCTTCTCTCTCAAAAATGTGCCAAAATAGCTTAACTGCAACCCTGATCCTACCCTAACACAGCTCCCTTGAATGCCTAATAAAAAGCTGAACTTTTGGAAAAGATTTTTTAAAAAGTAATTTTAGAAAACCATAAAATACTGTCTCCACATGATAAAAACTTTAACCTCATTGATTTTTTTTTTAATTTTACAGTGTTGATTCCAAGGCTACACCAATGCTACCATTTCTAAGCTGATCATTAAGGTCACCTAATAGAGAGAGCTGATCACAAAGTAAAGATTCAACGGTGAAGCTGACATTTGTTTTTAATGCAGTGTGAACCAACTGCTGGGCTCACTGCACTGTTTGGGATAGGAAGAACATCCCTCATTTTTTCAATAAACTCTAGAGGCTCCCTATTACTTCCAGAATCAAATATAAAATTCTCCCTTCAGAAACTTCCTCCTCCCCAATGTCCTGGTCTTTTTATACCTTACTCCTTCTACATATTCTGCAATCAGTTGGTGTATAAGCAGTGTTTGTTGTCTTGACTTGCCCTTTCTACGACTGCAAAGAAGTCTGGGTCATTATACTGATCAGAAAAGGGGCAGGGGGTGGATGCACTGGAATATGAGAAAATAGAGAGCTCTCTCCCTCCCACTACCTTTGAAAGAGACAGAGAGAGAGGGAGGGAGGGAGAGAGAGAGACAAAGACCCAGAGAGACAGAAAGAGACACAGGGTTAGAGGCAGAGTTAGAAAGAAAGAGATAGACACAGAGAGACAGAAAGACAAAGACACAGAAACAGAGACAGACAGAAAGACATAGAGAGAGAGAGAGACAGACTAATAGACACACAGAGAGACAGAGACACAGAGAGAAACAGAGTTAGAGAGAGACAGAAACAGGGAGATAGACAGAAAGACAGCGAGAGAGACAGAGACAGAGAGACACCGAGAGACAGAGACACAGAGAGACAGAAAGACAGAGACAGAGACACACATACACACATAGACAGAGCCTTATGGCTATAGATAGTAGGGTCAAATCAAACAATGAAAAAGGCGTAGACTGGCCATGTTTGCAAATGAGCTTCAGTAAAAGCTTTAGAAAAGAGATCCATGATATTGTTGTCAGTGTGATGGGAAGCTGGCATTGATGCCCTGCCCCCCATGCCCATTAATGAATCACCATGACAGCTTTTGTTGGCAGGGGAGAAGTCGAGCTGTGAGACCTCTAGGTTCGAGTCATTATAGAATAACACCGCCACCTGCTTTACTGATGATACAAAAACCCTTGAAAACAAATCTGCATCAAAGCAAAAAAATGCCCACAGTTTGGGGCTTTGCCATTCTTTGTTTTTAAGGGCCGACCTCTGTTTTTGCATAGGAAAGCAATAGCTTCTTTTCCCAGTCTATGATCCTCCAGTCTGTGATCCTCTGGTCCAGTGACTTCAAGGAATTAATGAAATTCAGAACTTTCCCTGGAAGATGGAAGCAGGTCCCATGTAGACATTTGGGGTTCAAGCTCAATGGGACTGAAACTTCGGGGAAGAGACTCCCAGAAGCTGCTAACTTCCTTGGGAGCCTCCTCCCAAAGCACTGGAGCAGCCAACAGGGACTTTTTGCTGTCGGGAATGGAGAGAAGGGGGAGGATGATAAACTTGCCCTTCTGACTAGAATTAGAGAAAAGGGGGCGGCATTGAGCTCTACTCAACTGGTTTGGGGAAGGAGTTTTCTGTGGTAAAGAAGGTTAGACCTCGGGCAGCTAGGTGGTGCAGTGGATAGAGCACCAGCCCTGAAGTCAGGAGGACCTGAGTTCAAATCTGGCCTCAGACACTTAACAGGTCCTAGCTGTGTGACTTTGGGCAAGTCACTTAACCCCAACTGCCTCAGCAAAAAAAAAAAAAAAGAGAGAAGATAAGAAGGTTAGACCTCTTTGTTTCAAAACTGACTTTTCTCTTTTTCTTCAACAGCCTCCATATCTGGTGTGGAAGAGCCATTGTGTAGGGAAGAGCACATCACTTCCCTACACAAAAGTCTTTCATGGTTCCCTGTTCCACAGAGAATAAATTGTAGATCCATCCTTCTATCCACGGAGCCCTTAGTGGGTGAGGCAGGTACATTCCAGGTTAAGAAACCCTGTTCTCCAGACTTCACCGAGAACCATTTCCAACTAAGTGAAATGAGCAGAACCAGGAGATCATTATTCATGGCAACAACAAGACTATCAGTTCTGATGGACGTAGCTCTCTTCAACAATGAGGTGATTCAAACCTGTTCCAATTGTTCAGTGATAAAGAAAGCCATCTACACCCAGGGAGAGGGATGTGGGAACTCAGTGTGGACCACAACACAGCATTTTCACTCTTTTGTGGTTGTTTGCTTGCATTTCATTTTGCTTCTTTTTTTATTGGTTTGATTTGATTTTTCTTGTGCAGCACAATAATTGTAAAAATATGTATGCATATATTGCATTTAACATATATTTCTACCATGTTTAACACATATTGGACTACTTGCCATCTAGGAGAGAGCATGGGGGAAGGGAGGGAAAATTGAAACACAAGGTTTTGCAAGAGCTAATGTTGAAGAATTGTCCACACATATGTTTTGAAAAATAAAAAGTTTAATAAAAAAATAAAAATAAAATCAGAATCATTTCCAAGCAGCCAACTAGATTGGAGACAGGATATAAATTCTGTCGTGGCTATTTTTTCCTAACCTTCTTCCCCAGTCTCTTTTTTGCTGGCTAGGAAGTCACTCTGTCTTTGTCTCTGTCTCTGACTTCTCTCCTTCCTCACTCTACTTTTCCATTCCCTTCTTTGTCGCTGGGAATTTGCATGGTCAGGATTGACCCACCTGGACCCAGGAGACACTATCTCTTTTTCAGGAAAGCTTCTAGCTTTGTAACTTTGGGGGTTGCCCTTATGTTTGCAGAATTCACAGAATTCATTTTTATGATTCTCCACATTTGTACAAAGAGAGATATTTCCCTGTCCATGTGCTCACGGGTCATCATTAAATACCTCGCCCCCTCACTACTTCTTTCTCTTAAGTAATTTATACGTTCTCCCTGTAATTTTGTTCCAACTATTAATTTGCTTATCAAACCCTTTCTTTTACACCATTCAAAGGCTCGGGCCTTCCCCGCCCTCTAGTTCCCACTGAGATGAGCTAGATTCTGCCAGGTCTCCTGGCTGGGGTTCCCAGTAGGCACTTCTCCATGGGGGTTCAAGCCCACTCCGTATTTTTATATCATGTGAATTATAGTCATGGCCAATGCTTGATTATTGGGATTTATTTAAGGAATAAGTGGATTCCTACCCACAAAAGCAGCTTAAAATCCAATACCAACTTTCTATATAGTGAACATTGAGGATGAAGTGTAAGTATGAGAAAGACACTGACTTTGGAGTCCGAAGAACTGGTTCAGAGGGCTGTCTCTCTGACTTAGCACCCATTTGCAGGCATGAGTTCTGTGATCAGCAGCCTTACCCACTCCATTCACTTCCAATTCATTCAATTATATAGAGATACTGAAGATCCAGTTCTCATGAAGAATGGTCTCAATATAATAATTAATACAGTAACCACTGTATTTTTCAAGACTACAAAACTTCAACTGAGCTTAGAGCAAGAGAAACCAATGGCCTGTGCTTATCCAACTGTCAGAACAAAACAGGGAAACGCCAATGATTTTTTTTCCATTCTTCATAGGAAAAAAAAGATGAAGCACAGAATACAGAGAGCTAAGACCATATTAGTCTCTCCTGTGTATTATTATGGAATCCATTTTACAGAGGAGGAAATTGAGGTATAAATAGGTTAAGTCACTAGTCCAATGTGCCATAGCTGGTAAAGAGCAGAGCTAGAGTTAAAGCCCATGTTTTCCAACTCCATTCCCAAGGAGCACTCAGACAATTTGTTTTTGCTGCCTCTGACCCACAGAATGATTAGAAGGAAATCGGGATTCTGTGTCCCATCACAACCACCACTTATTTGGGGTTTTCCTCCAGGCAGACTCTTCTGCTGCTTTTAAGGGCTGCCTCTCTCCATCTCTGGGGAAATAAGTAAATCAGAGAAGTGGCTGAGACTTTTGCCTCATTAGCAAGAAAAAAGAGGGCATAGGGGGCTGTCATGTCAGATGTTAGACTGCCTAGGGATGACAAGTGACAAGTTGGGCTGTGAAGATCTTGTGTTCAAATCCCAGCTCCGGTTGGGAGGCCATGGGCAGCCCCAGGTCTCAGTTTCCTTAGCTGTAAAATCAGGACTGTTGGACTAGGAGACCATTGAGGTCTCTGCAGCTTCCATCCTATGGTCTTTCCCCTTCCCCCTCCCAGCGCCCCAGTTTGTCAGACTGGCAATAGTGTTTCCTTGACCTTGCGAGAGCTGTCCAACAGCACAGTGGCTGGGCAGGGAAGTGGTGGATTTCCCAGCATTGGAGGTCCCCAAGTAGAAACTGGGATACATTGCCAGGACATTCACATAGTTCACATAGGTGGACATTGGGGTCCCTGCCAACTCTAAAATTCATGACACTGAGAGAAATATGAGTCTAGTAGAAGAAGCACTGATTTTGGAGAGAGAAGATCTGAGTTAGATCCCAGCTCAGATATGTATTATCTTTGTGACCTTAATTTCTTTGGGGCTCAGTTTCCCCTCCTGGAAAATGTGAGGTTTGGACAAAATGACCGCTAACATACCTTCTATCTCCATCCTAGGAAGATATGCACATTGGAGAGAAGTAGAGAAGGAAAGTGGGTGAAGGAGAAAGATGAAGTCAGGAAGATATGACTATGAAGCCAGAATTATAGAAAGATCTCTAGAGTCGGAGAAAAGGATCTGAATTCAGTTCTTGGTCCTGACAGGAGCTGCAGACCAGAGGCTGGCAACTTTAGTAAGATCATCTGTACAATGGGAATAAAGATAGTTATAGACCCTTCCTCAAAGTTTAATAAAGTTTTGTGATTAATTGTGATTGGGATTAATTAAGCCAAGAATTCTGGGGGAAATTATTGGAAGCCCTAGCGAAGGTCAGTTCTTTAGGGAAGGTTCCCAGAGTTACTTGGGAAGAGAAAGCTGAGAGAGATTGCCAGCTGCCCAGAGGGAGAATCCAAAGCCCTGAAGTAAGGATGTGGCAATGAGGCATCAGAGTACACAGAGAATTTGGGAAGATCCGAGTTCAAATTTTAGATCTGATACTTACTAGCTGTGTGATATTGGGGTAAGTCATTTCATCTCACTCAATTTCTTCTGTCTAAGTGTGGAAATATGTATACATATATTCAATTTGTCAAGTATTTTAACATAATTAACAGGTAGTGGATATCCTGCCATCTAGGGAAGGGGTGGGGAGTAGGGGGGAAAAATTTGTAACAGAAAGCTTTGTAAGAGTTAATGTTGAAGAATTACCCATACACATGCTTTGCAAATAAAAAGTTTTAATAGAAAACCAAAACATATAAAAAAATTTCTTCTGTAAAATGGGAGTAATAGCATCTACCTTCCTGGATCTTTATGAAAATCAAATGTGATAAAGCATGCAAAACTCTTTGTAAACTTAAGAGTTTTCTATGAATACTCACTAGTGTGATTATTTCCTCAACCAGTTTCTACCTTATATAGAAAAAATCCTAGAACACTGAGTAAGCAAAGCTGTGGCCTTTAAAAAGTCAAACTAATCACATTTCTTAGGGCTCCTTCCTCCCTTAGGAACTTTAAACCTCCTTTCCCATTCCTTCATCATGTTATTTTGCTTAAAAATGAATCTGACCAAGCTCTCAGGTAGAAAATCTCAGGGCAAACCAGTCAATTTGCCAGCTTTTTCGAATGCCCTTGCCTTCTAATATCTGGGCTGGATCATCCTTTCTCATTAATCTCCTTTACTCCCCTTTCCCCCCTCCTCCAAGTCCATTTCAATATCCATATTTGGAAAATCTCTCTATGTCCGGAATCTTTCTCTATCAGGCACTACAAAGTGGTGGTTGGGAGTCTGAAGAAGTGGCTTTGAATCCTGCCTTGGGTAGGAAATGGAAGTTCTCCAAATCCAAGTATCTCTACATATAGAATGAGAGGGTTGGAAGAGATGGTCTCAAAAACTCTTTCTCTTTTTAATTCTTGGATCTGGAAACATATGAAGCTGTCTGAGGCTCGGAGAGGCGGAAGGGGTCCGAGGCCACCTAATCAGGCAATCAGCCCACCAATAAGCATTTGTTAAATGTCTTGCGTGTCAAAGGCACTGGGCTGGTAATACAAAGCAAAAGTGCCCTCAGGGAATTTACATTCTAAGGGAGGAGAAAACATGTATGTTCTCTATATGGATACTCTCTCTTTTTATGGATATATGTATAAATATACATACATGTATATATATGTATATATCCATATTTGTGTAAATATATATCCATGTATTTACATATAGATACACAATAGATTTATGTGATAGCTGATAAGATAAGCTAGGCTAGGATATAATACATATGAAATATATCCAAACCCAGAAAAGGTCTCCTGTGGAAGATGGCGATTGAACTGAGTCTTGAAAGAAATCAAAAGAGAAATAGTAAAGGGGATGGCACCTCAGTAATGGGGAAAAGTAAGGGCAAAGACTGTTTGCAGAATGGCCAGACAGTAGAGTAGGTGAGAGGGAGTCATAAGTAAGAGTGTAAGAAGAGAGAAAGAGATCAGGCTGTGGAGAGCCTTAGATGCTCTCAGATAGAGTTTCTATCTGATCTTAGAGGTAATAGAGACCCAGTTGAGTTCATTGAGTATAGGAAAAGGACTGGGCAGGAGTGATGTGGTCAGACTTACACTTTGAGAAAATCATTTTAATGCACATGTGGTAAAGGGATGGAAGTAGGGAGAGAGGAGAGATAGGAAGATGAATGAGGAAGCTATTACAATAATCCAGGTGAGTGCGATGGAGCACTGGGGTGGCGACTTTGTGAAGGGAGAAAAGGGAATAATGAGATACAGCAACTGATTAAATCCATGTGTTTGAATAATACTAAGAAGTTAAAGATGGCAATGAAATCAGGAATATGGGTGACTGGAAGGATGATAGTGCCTGCAACTGAAAAAAAAATAATTAACAAATTTGGTAAATGGGAGGATTTGAAGAAGAAAGATAATAAATTGTTTTGATCAGGGATGATTCAGTTCAAAATATACATACAATAGGACATTTGTGACACAGGACTGAAGCTCAGGACAAAAGTCTAGGGTTGGGTATAGAGAGTCAAGTCATTGCTATGATAAGTGATGATAAGTGAACCCATGGGAGGTAATGTGGCCACCAACTAAGAGAATCTGAGGAGGGCCAAGGACTCCCATAAAGTACATGGGGAAAGCAAAGATCCAGCAAAGGCCTTTGAGAAGGAGTGATCAGGAAGGTAAGAGGAGGAGGGAAGGAAGGAAGGAAGAAGAGGGAGAAAGGAAGAAGAGGGAAGAGATACACACAGAGAGATAGAAAGACAGACAGACCCACACAGAGAGAGACAGACAGAGACAGAGACAGAAACAGAGAGACAGAGTCAGAGATACACAAACACAGACACAGAGACACACATAGAAACAGAGAGACAGAGAAACAGACACAGACACAGACACAGACACAGAAAGGGATAGAGAGGCAAAGAGAAAAACAAGAACCTAGAAAAGAAAGAGCAGTCAAGAGAAAAAGGAGATCTAATTGTGTCAAATTCTGCTGAAAACTCAAGAAGGAAGAGAAATAAAAAAGACCACATTTGGCAGCTGAGATCCCTGCTAACTTTGACTAGGACAGTTTCAATTGAGTGGTACAGCAAAAAGCCAGACTGCAAGGGACTGAGAATTGAATGAAATGACAGGAGGTGAAGACAGTAAATGTAGAAAGCTTTTCTAGCATAACCCAAGAAAGAGAAGAGAGACAGAGGAAGAGACCTTGAGGAGAAGGTAAGAGCTAGTGAAAGCTGTTTTTTTTAACTTGGAAGACCCAGGGATATTTTCAGACAGGGCAAAACTTGAACCCAAGTGTGTCCAACTTGAGACCCATGCTTTTTCCCCTACTCTCCCATGTTGGTTTTCTTTTACCATCTAACCAGATAGTTGATCGATAAACAGATAGATGAACAGATATAGATCACAAACATGCATGTACACCCATGCATACACAGACATGACTGCATTGCCTTATAAAGTTAATTATTGTTATTGTTTATTATTACTGTTGTCATTGTTTCAGAGTACTTATTTATTGGTGGTCTCACATCATCTCCCTCCTCTCCATCACTACGAGGTCCTAGGGGGCTGGACAAGTACAGATATGACAAGTGGGTGGACGAGGCATGGAGTGAGAGGTAGAGTGACCCTATGAACAGCCCTCAGGTAATCTGAGCACACCCTGTGGCCAGAGCTCAAGGGGTGAACCTTAGCTTTCTGGGGGACCCCATGGTGAGTCCTTCTGATGGGACATGGAGAAGTTCCCAGGACAAAATACAGCAATGGGCTGTGACCTACAGGGTTGGGGAGGATGCTCATGACATTGAAGGCACAAATCCACAGACTTATTGAAGTGTTTGTGGGTGATGGCAGGTAAGCCTGTCCTTACCTGGCTTAGAGACATCAAGGCATCTTTCTTCTCAGCTCATTTTACTACCATTGGGCTTTTCTTAGTGTATCTCCTAACCGATTCTACTTTCTTTGAAGCAATTGATCAAATCCATGTGTTTGAGTAAGACTGAGAAGTCAAAGATGGCAATGAGATTAGGAATGGGCTGACTGGAAGGATGGTAGTGCCTTCAACAGAAAAAAATTAATAAGCAAATTTGGTAAATGGGAGGATTTGGAGAAGAAAGATAATAAATTGTTTTGATCAGGGATGATTTGGGATATCTATGGGACTTTGGTTCAAAATATGTAATAGGGTATTTGTGACACAGGACTGAAGCTCAGGACAAAAGTCTAGGGTTGGGTGTAGAGAACCAAGTCATTGCCACAAGTGAACCCATGGGAGGTAATGGGGCCACCAACTAAGAGAATTGACTAATTAATTTTCCAAAGCTAGTTCAAAAAAGAGATGTCAGCAGATCCCAAACTATCCCTGACAAGGGAGAAGGGAAGAGAGATAAAGGTCTACCTCTGTGGTATAGAAATGGCAGAGAATCACCAGGATAGGCAGGGGAAGGGAGTTAGAGTAAAACATAAAGAGTGGAGGAGGGCGACAGGTACACGCTCAGGAAGCCACATGACTGTCAATAGGGCCAAGGCCATCGATGTTGGGGGAAGGAAGGGAGGAAGGAAGGAAAGAAGGAAGGAAGAACGGAAGGAAGGAAGGAAGGAAGGGAAGGAGGGAGGGAGAAAGGAAGGAAGGAAGGAAGGAAGGAAGGAAGGAAGGAAGGAAGGAAGGAAGGAAGGAAGGAAGGAAGGAAGGAAGGGAAGGAGGAAGGAAGGAAGGGAGGAAACAAGCATTTACTAAGTGCTTTATAAATATTTTCTCATTTGAACATTACATTTGATGTCTAGTAATATAAACCACCTTTTATGAAATGGACAGATGCTACTATGGCTACCTAGTTCCTAAACTTCATTGTTAGCGCTGAGCCCTTCAAGATCTGCTTAATCACGAGCCTTGCCCACTAGGATTGATGGTTCTGTGCTTCTTGACCGTGCCCTTGAGCTCACTGGGCCTTGGCACCCAGTCTCCCAATACATCCTTCCCTCTATTGGCCATCCTTGCAAGCTGGCTCTGAGGTATATGAGACTCTTTCCCACTAACTGCCTCCCCTTAGGAGCCTGGTTAATGCAGGCCTGGGTGAAAATGCTGACTCAGCCCACCAGCTTCCCTTGGCCATTCTCCACATTCTGTTGGGACAGAAGTAACATTAGGGAGTCCTTGGCATCCGCTGCTTCAGAGTCTCCTCCCAGCCCGGTGCCTTCTGTCTCTGAGCCATGCTGGGCTTTTCTCTGAACCCTGACTCCTCTGAGACCTCTGCCTCTGACATCTTCCCAAGAGGCTTTCTCCAGCATTTTCCCCACAATGCTTTTGGCGTGCGATTTATTGATTGATCCGGCCTTCCTGGAGACACTCTGCATATCATCCATCACAGACATGATTTAGGTAACAAAAGGTTTGAGAATCAGAGCTGAGAGGGGCCTGAGGGAGCCTCGAAGTTGACCCCCTCATTTCATAGGACACAAAGTACCAAGAATGAGAGACTAGCACGAGGTTCAGTAGCTCAGAAGGAGCACGGCCAGGACCCGTGTCCTTTGATCGCAGATCCTCCCAAAGTATCAAACTATCTCAACAGCCATAACTGAGTCCAGAAAAAAAACCAACAGAATTTTTGTGAAACAATTCTACACTCAGAGCCATGGAAACATGATTATAAATTTTGTTTGGTGACTTTGTCATCACATTTAATCAAAATATATCATTGTCTGGGACACATGATCGATGGTAAAGTTAGCCAAGCGTCCAACTGACCAAATTTCAAGATAGGGAAATTGGAGATTGGGGGTGGAGGGGAGAGGAAAGAGGAGCTTGAGTGGAGGGATACTGAGGATGATGGAGAAAACCGCAGGTGCAAAGACCAAGAGTCCACTGATTTGCTGTGTAGCCAAATGCAAACCCCAATATCACGCTGACCAAGCTAACCCATTTCTTTAATGGGTCTCCACTGGTGCTGGGGGGCAGGGATCTGAGTTCCACAAGCTTTTATGTCCGCTACGTGGATCTCCTTTGTCTCCAAGATCTATTACTTTCTTTCCTAAACTTTTGTTTTTATTATTCTACTTGAAAGAAAATAACAAACAAACCAATCCCAGTTTTGTTTCTACTGAGAAGTGGGCTCTGAAGGCTGAGAGCGAGGGCAGCCAGAAAGCTGAAATTCGAATCCAAGCCCTTGCCCAAGAGTACGGGGCCAGTCCAGAGCTTAAACTCGGTGCTTGTTCCATCCACTGCCCTGCTTCATTACTTATCTTATTCCTCCTATTCCATTAGGACAAACATGTCTCTCCATCTCCCAAACAACCTGTGTCTCAGTAAAAGTCAATGGGTTATATTAGGAAACTCCTGAAGAAGCAGAATCCTTTTTGGATTGATCTGCTATTTATTTCTGAAAACCATTTTCACAGTTGCTAGAGATGCTTCTACCACAGTGTAGCTCCTGAGATGCTTTCTCGTGACTAGTATTCAGCAATAGCCATTTGTGGCTTCTGAAGATTTAAATATAGACACTCCCAAAGCCTCCCTGCCGTGCTGGGCAGCCTCACTCGGCTGCTCAGAGATGGAGCTACAGTTATATGATAACTCCAGGATGGAGAGTTCTTATTGGAATCAGTAAAAGAGTCTTTGCAAACTTTCTCTAGCTCAGGGAAATGGTGATGTAGCTTGGTGATCCCATCAGCTCCTATGGACTCAACTAGAATCGCAATGCTGCTGATTCTGACTTATCCAGCCTTAATTTCTCTGCCAATCTCCAGATTCATCTCCAAGGTTATTAAATGTCCCAAACTGGATGTCTCACAAACATCTTAAATTCAGCATGTCCCAAACGTAATTATCTTCCCCTACTACCCCAACTTCTCCCTTCTTCCTAATATTCCTACTGCTACTGAAGACCTCCCGGTCACTCAGCCCTGCCACCTGGATATGACCCTCCCTTTCTCACCTGCCCCCCATACACAACATCATCTCAAGTCCTGTTGATTCTACTTTCATAAAATCTCTTTTAATGTTCCCCTCCCTTCTCTCCTTCCTGCCACCAGCCTGGAAAAAATGTCCAATACGAAGCTGGAGTACATGAGGAGAAGTGATCAAAATGCACTTATTAAATACCTAGATGCCACGTGATGAAGATTCAGATGAAAGCCCCCCTCCAAGAGCTTACATTCTATGCAAAAATAGACAGAGGGCACATTTGGGACAAGGGCATTAGTGTGTGTGTGGGGGGATATGCTGACAGATTTCATGCGACAGTTGGTATATGAGTTCAGAAAGAAACAACCAAGTCTAAGAGAAGGGGGGAACAGCTTTTTCTGGACATGGTGGGGCAGTCCAGGCAAAGGGAGGCAGGGGCAGTGTGGGAGAGATGTCTATGCAGTAGGGAAGAAGAAGAGGAAGAGGAAAGCTTACAAAGCCCTCCAGGGACTCTCATCTGAGTGCAGGGCCCTGAAGGAACTCTTGGAAGCTCCCAAGAAGGACTGAAGGCACTGGGGATGGTCAGTCAGGGGAAGAGAAGACTTAAGGCAGGGGAGAAGGGATCTCAATTATTTAAAGACCACCGGAAGTGGAAGAGTAGCCTTGTTCTGGTGGGTCCCAGAGCACAAGATTAGAAACAACAGCGGAAACTGCCAAGAGGCACATTTGGGCTTGAGTTCAGGAAAAACTGTAATAACAAGATTGCCCCGAAGGAGAACCAGCTGCCTGGAGAAGTGATGGCTCTGATTCACTGAAGCTTTTTCACCAGGAGCTGGATGAGCACTTGGGGACAGGATGTTTGGGGAAATGGATTCAATGGATTTTTCCAAATTGGGAATCCTGTGGTTCTATGATTGGGAATTAACTTTCCACTGTGACAGTGAAGGGAATTGAGTGAGATGATCTATGAGATCATTTTTTGGCTTCCATGAGCCTCACTCCCTGGGGGCCTGGGTCATCCCAATGCTATATGCGTCTCCCACCTCCCAATCGGCTTCCCAGTCTAACTGGGCCAAACTTTGGCTTGGCAAGGCATGGCCACACCTCCTGCCATGAAGGTGGGTGACAAGGGGCAGCCTGGGACAGTCTAATCACCTGCTTTCATCAATAGTTCTCCCCATACCTTGGTTCTCTGTCTTATCTCCTTCCTCGGGGCAGTATACTTCTTCAGTACCTTCCCTACCCCAGTGACTCTGAGCCCAGATTCTTCCCAGTTTTCCACTCCCTTATTTCCAGTCATCTCAACCCTCTTCTCCCAGCCCATGTCCCACACCAGATCACCTTTCCCCTTCCATTGAGCTCTATGGAATATCTGCTCCAGAACCAGTAGATCGTTGTACACGGCAACAACAGTACTATATGAGGATCAGTTCTAAGGGACATGGTTCTCTTCAACAATGAAATGCTTCAAACCAATTCCAATTGTGCAGTGAAGGAGGCCATATACACCCAGAGAGAGGGATGTGAAATGTGGACCACAACATAACATTTTCATGTTCTCTATTGAGATTTGCTTGCATTGTATTTCCTTTATCGGATTATTCTCTCTTATAGATACGATTTCTCCTGAACAAAAAAATGCTGTATGGCAATAACTATACATATATTCGATTTAAGTATTTTAACATAATTATCATGTAGTGGATATCCTGCCATCTAGGGGAGGGGTGGGGAGTAGGGGGGGAAAATTTGTAACCGAAAGCTTTGTAAGGGTTAATGTTGAAGAATTACCCATACATATGTTTTGTAAATAAAATGTATTAATAATAAAAATAAAATAAAATAAAATAAAAAAAGGAATATCTGCTCCATAATGAGCACACTTCCTCTTTCCTTGAACCTCTTCCTTTGTTATATCTCCTGGCTCTCATGGAGCACTTGGCTATCAGATAGACCTTCTTAAAGTACAAATCTGACCATGTCACCCCTCCCCCATTCAATAAGCCCCAAGTGGCTCCCCAACATCTCAGCATCAAAAATAATCCTTTCTAGTCTTCTTATTCCTTTCTCCTCCTGGTTCCCCCAATACTACACCATCCAGTAACCCAGTCTCCTTGCTGTTCCTTGAACGTGACACTCCCAAATTGATCTAGTTTCCCTGGCTATCCCGACTCTCTCCTCCTCATCACCATTCCCAACTTCTCTGAGTTCCCTTAAGGATCAACCCCAACCCCACATTCTGCAAGAAGCCTTACTGGTCCCTGTTCATCTTGGGCCACATCTCTGAGATTATCTCCACTTTGACCTGTGTTTATCTTATTTGCACATAGGGGGTTGCGTGTTATTTTCCCCATCAGACTGGGAGCTCCTCAAGAGCAGGAACTGTCTCTTTTCTCTGTTTTTGACTTTTTTCTATATCCCCTGTGCTTAATATGGTACTTAGCACATAATAGGGTCTTAATAAATATCTGTTGACTTGACTGCTGACGACACTGTGGCCTTGGACAACCTTTGAATGTAAACTCACGACTTCACGCTCTCCTCTCTCATTCTATGCTCTACATATTCGATTATTATTTCAAGATTAATCAGTTCATTAATAAGTATTTATTAAGTGCCTGCAGGAGGTGTGGCCATGCCTTGTGAAGCCAAAGTTTGGCCCAATTAAATTGTGAACTTGATTGGGAGGTGGGACAATCCAGACTCATGATGGACACTGGACTTAAACTCCCCAGAATGACCTCATAGACCATCTCATTCAATTCCCTTTCTTGTTCCAGTGGAGAGATAATACCCAATCATAGAACCACAGGATTTCCAAATTGGAAAAATCTTTTCACAACTGAAACTACTCCCTCCAAAGTTGCCAGGGATCTCATTGCCAAATTTAATGACTTTTCATTAGCACAACTTAATATAATTTTCCTGTCATCCCTGTTTTTTTTTAACCTCTCTGAAGCGTTTGATGTTATTGAGCACTAAGATCTCTTCCTCTCAGATATTCTCTCCTCTGTGGGTTTTCATAACATCCTATCTCTTGGTCCTTCCACTTGTATCTATCCATACCCAACCCACCAAAGATTCTACAACCTCTGGCTCCATGAAGCTGATTCCTGGGGTATCTATACGTCCATTCTAGTCTCTCTCTAGTTCAGTTTTCACTTCACCAATTTCCAATTGTACATTTCCATTTGGATGTCCCATAGTCATTTCAAACTCAACATATCTGAAACAGAACTCATGCCCCCAAATCTTCCCTTCTTCTGTATTCCCTTATTACTGCTAAAAGTATCACCATTCTCTCATATACCCAGGATCAAAATCAGGTAATATTCTCCACTTCTCACCCTCTCTTTCTCATTTCCTCCATATCCAATCTTTTTGCCAATCTATTGATTTTACCTTTATAGCATCTCTAATATTTATACCTTTCTCCCTTGCACTACTGATACTGCCTTGGTGCAAACCCTTATTACCTCACACCTAGACTGTTGCCACATCCTGCTGTGGAGAGTCTTCCTGCCTCAGTCTCCCTATTCTATTAAAATGATTCTACCATTAAAATGAATTTTTTACAGCACAAATCTGACTCCCTTACTCCTCTACTCAATAAACTCCAGTATCCTATATAGAATGAAATAGAAAACCTTGTTTGCCATTCTGAGCCCTTCCTAACCTGATTTCTCCTCCCTTTTAAATTTTCTCATGTGCTGCACTATCCCCTTACAAGCTGCTTGGTAATCCAGTGATACTGGCCTTTCTGTTTCTCGAACAAGACAATCTGTCTTCCAAGCCCAGACATTTTCACCATATCCTACGTCTGTAATGCTGTCCCTCTTCCAGCCTGTTTCTTGGCTTCCTTTGAATATCAGCTAAAATCTCCCCCTTTGCAAGAACTCTTTCTTGATATTTCCACATCTGGTGCTTTTCCTCTAGAATTATCTCCAATTTATCCTGTCTATATCTTGTTTGTTCATAGCTGTTTGCATATTGTTTTCACCATTAAAATGTGAACTCATTGAAGGCAGGGTTTTGCCTTTCTTTGTATCAATTCATCTCAATAGCTGTGTGAATGTATGAGGTCTCCTGTGGAGATGGAATAAATTTATGTCCAAAGCAGAACTGGAATTCTTACTTGAACACCATATAGATAATTTTAACTATATTCAGTTAAAAAGTTTTTGTAGAAACAAAACTAATGCAGACAAGATTAGGAGGGAAGCAATAAATTGGGAAATCATCTTTGCATTTAAGGGTTCTGATAAAGGCCTCATTTCTAAAATATATAGAGAATTGACTCAAATATATAAGAATTTAAGCCATTCTCCAATTGATAACTGGTCAAAGGATATGAACAGACAATTTTCAGAGGATGAAATTAAAACTATTTCCAGTCACATGAAAAGGTGCTCCAAATCACTATTGATCAGAGAAATGCAAATTAAGACAACTCTGAGGTACCACTACACACCTGTCAGATTGGCTAAAATGACAGGAAAGGATAATGATAACTGTTGGAGGGGATGTGGGAAAACTGGGACACTGATACATTGTTGGTGGAACTGTGAACGGATCCAACCATTCTGGAGAGCAATTTGGAGCTATGCTCAAAAAAGTTATCAAACTGTGCATACCCTTTGACCCAGCAGTGTTTCTATTGGGCTTATATCCCAAAGAGATCTTAGAGGAGGGAAAGGGCCCCACATGTGCAAGAATGTTTGTGGCAGCCCTTTTTGTAGTGGCTAGAAACTGGAAACTGAAGGGATGCCCATCAATTGGAGAATGGCTGAATAAATTATGGGATATGAATGTTATGGAATATTATTGTTCTGTAAGAAACGACCAGCAGGACGATTTCAGAGAGGCCTGGAGGGACTTGCATGAACTGATGCTGAGTGAAATGAGCAGAACCAGGAGATCATTATACACGGCAACAACAATACTATATGATGATCACCTCTGATGGACATGGCTCTCTGCAACAAAGAATTGTCTCAAACCAGTTCCAATTGTTCAGTGAAGAAAGCCATATACACCCAGAGAGAGGGATGCCATATGTGGACCACAACATAACATTGTCATGCTCTCTATTGATGTTTGCTTGCATTGTGCTTCCTTTCTCAGATTTTTCTTTCTTGTAGATACGATTTTTCTTGTACAACAATGATAAGTTTGGAAATAAGTATACATATATTCAACTTCTCAAGTATTTTAACATAATTAACATGTAGTGGACTTCCTCCCATCTAGGGGAGGGGTGGGGACTAGGGGGGAAATTTGTAACAGAAAGCTTTGTAAGGGTCAATGTTGAAGAATTACCCATACATATGTTTTGCAAATAAAAAGTATTAATAAAGAAAAAAAAAGAATGTCATGAGCTCTCAGGGAAATGAGTATAGACCAAGAAGTTTTAGGTTTCGAAGTCTTGATCTTTGGCTTTGGTGTCTTTGGGACTGGAGGAAGTGTTATCTGAAAAAGCAGGAGACTCAGAGGAGCAGGATATAGAGTGAGTTACATTTGCTAACACTAGCCCTTTGAGAAAAATTTCAATAAAAGACTAAGCCATAGAGATCCGGGTTCAAATCCTGAAAATCCCAGTGCCACCCAGCTTCTGATTCCTCAGCTGTAATTACGGGGGGAGGTGACTCCTAAGATAACATCTCCAACTTAAATGTGTGAAGTTTGAGCTTTCCCCAGAGCCCTTTACTAATTTATACCCAAACTCATCATATTAAAAAAAACCAGAAGAAACTAGATTAGTTCTAACTGTAGAAAACAAAGCAGAAAAGGACAGATGCCTTTTATTCCCCCAGTTTAACATTCTCCCATAAGTAGAGGCCAGTTATGTTCTTCACGGGGGAAGATTGAACCCCCAAGGTGGGAGGGATCAGCGTTCCATAAGGAAACCAGAAGCATCTCAGGGTCCCGGTTGCCCCTTCAAACCCACCTGGCCACTGTGGTTAGCCTTCTGGTTCTCCAAAGTCCTGACTACCTGGGGATGCCTCTTTTATGAGTGAATAAGAAGAGGGGCACTTAAGAGGTGCTTTAGTACATAGATCCCTGGCCCTGGAGTCAGGGGGACCTGAGTTAAAGCTAGTCACTCACCAGCTGGGTGATCCTGAGCAAGTCACTTAATCCTGATGGATTCCCCAAAAGGAATGAATAAAAGGCAGGGACTAGAAGAAAAGAGAGCTGGTTTCAGAAGACCTCTGACCCATCCTGGTTAGGTGGTCTGGCAAAGCATCTAACTCTTAGTGCCTTCTGTGGAGTGGGGAAGGCTTCCTTGTCAGGCGGTCCTTGGAACAAGGAAATCACGAGTCCAGTCCAATAAATGAATGCAAGAAAGAATGAACATACACACACACACACACACACACACGGGCATGTCAGCTCTGATTGGCAGTGTGGGTTAGGGACAATTCCTGGACTGTCCTTGTGAAGGCTGCAGCCCAGAGAGCCTAGGGTTACACGGGGACAGGTCTAGCAGGGCAGTTTCTGGTCCTCTGGATTTTTCTTTCTTTCTATTTAGGGCAAGCCTTCCCTATCTCAACAGTATTTGGCGAGGGACAGATTGTACGGCCATCTGGTCCCTTCAGCCATCTTCTGGAGCTGTCCTGAATCAACGGTGTGCTGAGCCACAGCCCACTCAGCTGGCACCTGTAGCCACGGTTTAAGCATCTCGGGCGGCCGGAAATGGCCGAGCAGCAGTCTCAGGTATAAATGTCCCTGGGGGTGTGGGGCAGCTGTCCACTGGAGACCAGAACCAACATCCAGGGAGAACTTTGCTTCATGGAACCTTGAGGAAACAGCCAACGTGGCTAGGGATGAGGAGGCACAGGCTGGCAGGAGGATTTCATGGGTTGCTAGGTTCTTCTCTCTTCCTAACATGGCTTCCAATCATTCTCACCCCTCAAGGCCTGGTGTTCCCAAAGCCCGGTGCAATCTTAGATTTGAAAAGGGCTCCTGCGCTCAGTCTCACTCTGAAACACTCCAGCAGATGAGGGACTCGTCCATTTGGAAGTTCCTTCCAGAGATGCTAATGGCAGCCCATCCATGTTTAATAATGCAAAAAGGGCATTCACACCAGACTAAAATTCAAATAAAAATAGGAAGCATTTTCTCTTCTGCACCTACAAGTCTCTGACTCAAGCCTGTCAGGTGCCATTTACACCGCTTAGCGTCAGAGGACCCACGTTCAAATACTAGTCCTATTCCTCCTTTTCTGTGTGATCTGAGCAAGTTTGAGTCAGCCTCAGTTTTATCAACTACAAAACGAGGGGGTTGAATTAGATAATCTCTATGATCTGAAATCAAGACAGAAACTGAGGAGACAGCAGGTGAATTTCCCCAAATTCCCAGCTTGTCCAACTGACTCTTCCAATGAAATATTCCTTTCCTCGCAGGGAAAGGCTCTTTGTGTCTATCCTCATGCAGCTGCTAATATCACCTTCCATGGGCACTATTTCCATTTTAATCCCATTAAAATCAATACAGAACCACTAGACTCCTATTATGGGTCGGGCCCTGTGCGAGGCACTAAAAACACAAAGACAAGAGTTACAAGACTTGGTCTCAAGAAACAGATTTGACAAGATTCCAACATGTCCACAGAGAAGAATTGATCTTTTATTGCCTTTTTTTGGAGCAGGCCTTGAACATTAGAGTCATCCTCAATGGTGAGCTTTAGGGAGAAGCCTTAGATGTGATCTAGCCCACAATATATTTTCCACTGATGCAGAAAGTCCAGTTAAATGATTTCTTGGAGCTCACACAGGCAAAAGTGTGATACTAAACTCGATTTTCTTATCTCATTTCTAGTTATTTTCCACAATAACATTTTAGGAAGACAAACACAAAAATACAAAACAGTCCCTGCCTTTGAGGGTCAGGCATTCTGATGAAGGGATACAACACATAAGTAGATAAATATACATAAGACAGTCTGAAGGAAAGAAGGAGCACTAATAATGAGAGCAATCAAGAAAAATTTCCTTGAGGAGCTAATCTGAGGTATGACATCCAAGACGTGGCAGCTGAGCAATTTCCAGAGGGAAATGAATGTCTAGGAGCACCAGTAGAAGGTGTTTCCTCTTTGGGAGTTCCCCAAACTGATAACATCTCAGATTCAGTGAGACAAAGAGACAGAGACAGAGAGAGAGAGAAAGAAAAGAAGAAGAAGAAGAAGAAGAAGAAGAAGAAGAAGAAGAAGAAGAAGAAGAAGAAGAAGAAGAAGAAGAAGAAGAAGAAGAAGAAGAAGA
>JAJPUD010000966.1:94697-108785 GCA_023553655.1 Myrmecobius fasciatus
GAAGAAGAAGAAGAAGAAGAAGAAGAAGAAGAAGAAGAAGAAGAAGAGGAAGAAGAAGGAAGGAGGGAAGGAGAGAGAGAGAAGAAAAAGCCTTTGATAAAATTCAGTCATTCATAACGAAAATTTTTAAAAGCTTAGAAATTTTTCTGTAACACAGTGAAAAGTATCTGTCTTAAACCAAGGGCCAGCAAAAGATGCACTGATAAGGTTTAGAAGGATACCCACTAAATTCAGGCACAAAGCAAGGACGTTCATGATCTTCACTTTTCTTTGATATCTCATGGGAAATTGCTGCAACCGCATTAAAACAGGAAAAAGGCAATCAAGGTGAATAATGTTAGAAGAAGCTGAAGTCATTATTTGAAGATGACCAGATAATGTATTTAGAAACTCCAACTACCTCAAGCAAAAAACTGTTGGAGATAATAAATGAGCTCAATAAAATAGTAAGGAATGAGAGTAAGCTAGAAAAATCATCTACATCCTTATTCACTAGCAACAAAGAGCAAGAAAATAGAGTGAAAAAAAGAAATGCAAATAACACAAATCAAAAACCTACCAGATCCATGGAACCATACTGGAGACTATATACCAAGAGGGTCAGACAATATCCTCTCTACTAACAAATTAGAATAATCTAGTTTCAATAATAAACACCAAATTAAATGTGAAATGAATATGATAACAATCTAAATCCCAAAGACCTTTTTTTATAGACAAAGCAGTCATAATAGAATTTATACAGAAAAGTAAATAGGTAAGAATATTAAGGAACACTGAAGAAAAATCCCAATGATGGGCTTTTTCATTCCTAGGCCTCTCCTGAAGCAGTTGTCAGTCAAATGATGAAACAACAAATAGGGCAATAAATCAATGAAAGGCAACGAATAATCTGCTTATCCATATACATAATGTTTGGCAAACCTGTAAAAAAATAAAATTAGGAAAAGAATTCATTATTTTAAAATTACACATAGAAATATTAATTGGCAATGTAGAGGGAAGGGAATCTGACCATATATTTTGCATCATATACCCTAAGGCCTTCCAGCAGGATAAAATTTCAACATAAAAACATGAATTCTAGAAAAAAATGGAAAAAATGGAATGAAATTTTTATCTAATTGGTAAAAGAAACTTTTTTAAATTCAACAAAGAAATCAATGGAGACAAGACATATGTTTGACTATATTAAAAAGTTTAAAAACAATAAAAATATAACTAGAAGAAAAACAGGTTGGAAAAAATTTTTGTGGTAAATACAATAGATAAAAACATGACATCTAAAATAGATAGCAAAACTATCTTCATTCCTAAATACATCTCTTTTTCTGTACTATGCAAAGTTATTCCTTGTAAAAAAAAAGAGAGAGAGAAAAAAAGAGTTTTAACAAAACTAACCAAAAAATCAACCATAGGTTACTATGCCATGTCTTCAAACAGAGGAGGAAGCAACACTTAGTAACAGACATTTGAAAAAATACTCTAGCTCACTAATAATGCAAGGGGTACAAATTCAAATGGTTTTGAGGCCCCTTTTCGTATCCATCAAGTTGGCAAAACTAATTCAAAGCAAATCACTGAATGTTATTGCTGATGGGATTATAGAGAAATAGAAGCATTGATTCACAAACTTGTAGAATCTTTTTGGAGAACATTTTGTCAATATGCAATAAAAGCGACAACAATAATCACAGTTTTGACCCAAATTTTTATTGCTGGTCCTAAAATCATCACCAGAGAGGAAAGACAGATATAAAAACAGAGTGAGATCGAGACAGAGACAGAAATAGAAACTAGAGATATTCCTAATTTTTCATAGCAGCATTGTGTGCAATTTTGAAAAACTGGAACTAAACTAAATGTCCAGCAATAAGGTTAAGTAATTTGTAGTATATCAAAGCAATGGAATAGCATCATACCACAAAGACCAACAATTAGGGACAGTTAGGTGGCGCAGTGGATAGAGCACCAGGAAGACCTGAGTTTAAATATGGTCTCAGATACTCCACACTTACTAGCTATGTGACCCTGGGCAAGTCACTTAACCTTGAAAAAAAGACCAATAATTAGGAGGAATACAAAGAAATCTGGAAAGGATCTTTTTGAAATAATGCAAAGCCAAGAAAGCCTAATGAGTACAAATAGGTCATCCTATGGGGAGGAGTCAGTAAGAATAAAGACTTGGAAGAAGGAATTGAAAGAGCACCATGACATTTATGAACTTGAGATATTCATTTAAATGCAAATGGCTATTAAGCATATTATTGAGCTGTTTGCATTGTTTACCTGCTCTCTTGATACCTACTTAATAAATATTAGTATATGGACTTTAGTTGTGGATCAAGTGTGCAGCAGCCCCAAAAGCCCTGTCTCAAAGAAGTCCCAAAGCATTCTCTCCTGGACCCAAAAAGTGGAGTCTTTGAGCTTTCAGTAGGGGACGGGTATCCAAAAGGCTTATGTCTTCTCTGGTAGTAATGTCTTCTCTGGATTATACCTACTGAACCTCATCCCCTGGCTCCTCCCCCATTTACTTCTATTTGGGGTGGACCTCTGGTGAGCTGAAACAGGAGCCTAAAAAAAATGGCAGTGGATAAAGGATAAAGTGCAACTTCCCAGGCCTCCCTGAAAGCTTCAAAAGCATCTCCTCTCTCACTGGCCCTCCCCAAAGCATCCCCTTTGGCAGCCTCCCAAAGAACTAAGAGCTTCTCCAACTCAGAGCCTTATTTCCCAAGAAAAAGGCTAGAAGAAGTCACTTGCCTTTTCTGGAGAAAATAGAGCTCCCTTGCCTAACCCAAAGCTCCTTGGGGGATATGAAGCTTCAAGGAGTCCTCCAGCATACATCCATGTATGGCCCTTTGTAGCAAGATAAAGTGCCTCCTATCAGCCCTAAGGAAGGACCCCATCTACTCCCAAGTCAGAGTTGGATTCTCTCTGCTTCCTCGTTTGGCTCAGAGAGGACGGCCTTCCCTTTTGTCCCTAGGCTGATCCATGTTTTTACAATTCATGATGATGCATCTTCTTACTGTTAGAAGATAGCTTTCTGTGGGATTTTATTTGGATGTGTTTCCTCCAGGTTTTGTTCTGATTTAGGAGGGAGAGAGGTTTTTGTTTCATTTAGTTGGGAAGGAAAAAAGAAAAGAAATGAGATTTATTAATCTCCTGCTATGTGCTAGATATGGACAACTAGATGGCCCAGTGAATAAAGTGGTTTGAAGTCAGAAAAACTCATCTTTGTTAGTTCAAATCTGGTCTCAGTCACTTACTAGGTGCATGACCCTGGACAAGATGTGACAGGGAGAGAAGGCCCGAAGAGGAAGCTTTAGCCAAGGAGAAAGTCCCAGGATTCCTTAGTGGGAAAGCTCTCTCACAGAAGGTGGAATTTAAGGCAAAGTGAGAAGAAATCCCAGTCAATTAAGAGGAAAAGTAGAGGGGGAGGATGATTTAAGGCATGGGGGACAGTCAGGGCAAAGGCATGGAGACTGGAAGATGAAATGCTATGTTCCAGGAACTGCAAATAGGCCGATGTACTTGGAATATTTAATGATGGGTGGAGAGTGGGGGGTGAGAAGAATGAAAAGGCAGGAAGGGACCAGAGTGTGAAGAGCTTCCAATTCCTCCCAAAAGATTTTCTGTTCGACCTGGAGGTGAGGAGGAGGCCCTTGGTGTTCACTGAGGAGGGGATAATACGGTCAAATGCAGGCTTTAGGAAGGTCAGTTTGAGTTTTGTGGAGGCTTGGAATGGGAAGAGATAGAGGCAGGAAGGCTCTGCAATAGCCCAGGGGACAGGTAAAGTCATCCTGGATGAGGTGGTGTCCATGGAAGAGAGGGAACAGACACTGTGAAGGTAGAAAAGACAAGATTTGTGGGTGGGGTGAGGGAGAATGGGGGACTAAAGGCCACATTGAGATTGGGGGACTGTGTAACTGGGAAGATAGCAGTGTCCCTGACAGTAACAGGAAAGATGGGAAATGGAGAAGATGGGGAGGGAAGGGAATGAGTTTTGTTTTGAACATGTTGAATGCCTATAGGATATTGGGCTTGAGATGTCCAAGAGGCTGTCCGAGGTGCAAGACTCAAGATAGAGAGGGACTAGATCTGGATATACAGAATCTACAGAAATGTTCTAGATCACCAAGTGAATAGTATAGAACAAAAGAGGAACGGGGCCCAGCATAGGGCCTCAAAGGAAAACCATGATTAGCGCACGTGACATGGACCAAGAATCAGCAAAAGTGTCAAGGGAGAGGTTGGGGAGTTAGGAGAACAACGGGAGAGAGAAGGAAAACAGAAGCCTCCATATTATATATATATGTATATATATATATATATATACCTACATATACACACATATACACATACACACACACATATACACATGCACACACACACACACACACACACACACACACACACACACATATATATATATAAAATGTCCAGGAGAATGGAGTGACCAATGATGATGAATGTTGCAGAGAGGTCAAGAAGAATGAAGACTGAGGAAAGGACATGAGATTTGATGGTCCAATATGAGGGCAAGAGATGAGGAGGAAACACTGAGCCAGGTACTGAACTCACTAAAAAAGGAAAAAGAAAGTTCCAGAGTCAGAAGGGTCTGGATTGGGCAATAAATTTGGCTAGCCTGAACCTCAGTAAAGAATTAGCAAAAAAAGGGTGAGGAGCCATCTTGAAGTGTCATGGTAACCAAGGCAGATTTCAACTTTCTCTTCTTGAGCAAATGAATCAGGAGTGATGAAAGTTTAGAGAGTCCTGGAAAGGATGGTGAGGAAGCAGGGGTGTAGGGAGTTAGTGATACTTCAGTGAGGACCAAAGATGGAAAGAATGAGAAAGAGATTTAGGATGAAAGAAAGCTTGCTCATTACGGAGCAGATAGTTCATCAGGTGCGGTAGAAAGAACGGCCATATTGGGAAGGGGACATAGGGGAGGGAAGGGGTGGGATAGGAAAGTATAAGGAATCAGGGAGTGCTCATAAAGGAAGGAACACTGGACTTGGATCCAAAAGGCACTGGCCCAAGTACTGGCTCTGCTGCTAACCACCTCTCTGGACCTCACTTTCCTAACCTGGAGAGTAAAGGTGTAAGACTGGGAGACCTCCAAGTTCCATTTTAGCTGGGACATCCTATAGGATGTCTTTAAAATGCTAGTCTATAAATCAGAACGTGGTAAGCGCATAAGAGAGGTGAGAACAGAGGAGGTGATACACCAAAGCAACTTGGAGAAGTTGTTCTTGGCAAGACCATTCTTGGCTAAGTACTGACTGTTCGGGATCTCTGGCCTCCTGGCTCTCTTTCAACCTGGACAGTCTATGTTTCAGGCTCAGGGAATCATGGGAGGCTTCAGGGGAAATGGGGTTTATGGGGAGGAATTTAACTGGAGGATCAGTAGAAGGGGATGAGGGAAGAATTGCATCCCAAGTATAAAGGATGGAATGATGAAGGAGAAGAGATGTGACAGTATGGCGCCAGATTAGTTGAGTGTAGGTTGGGTACAGAAGCCATGATGGGGAGGGTGTGAGGTAAGATGGCTTGGATCCAGATTGTGGGAAGCTTTTGTAGGGAGTTTGGACTTTATTAGGTGATGGAGAACCACTGAAGGTTTTAGAAAAGAGTAGTAACCACTTCTATTCTCCAAAGATATCAAAGAGAGAGGGAAAGGACCCATTAATAGCTCTTTTCAGAGTAGCCCAAATCTGGAAATTAAGAGTGCCCTCCCACCTTTTGGGGAATGGTGACACAGATTACAGTAGATGAATGCGACAGAATATTACTGTGATGAAATTTCAGAGAAAATGATAAAGAGCTGTAGGAACTGAGGTAAAGTGAGTAGGACCAGGACAATTTATACAACAACAATATAAAGAAAAGCACCTTTGGAAGACTTTAGATTTCTGACCAATCCAATGACAAGCCATACTTCTTGAAGATAGGAGATGAAACACACCATCTACCTCCCATCATAGGAGTGACCAACTTAAAATGCTACATGAGATACACATTTTGGGACATAATCAATGTGTGATTTTGTTTTACAGGATGAGGAATATTTGTTAGAAGACCCTAAAACACATCTCCCCCAAAATAAGTGGCCAAAGGATAGGCAGAGTTCTCAAAGGAAGGACTGAAACCCATCAACAACCAAATGAAAGAAGGCATCAAATCAAAAGGACCCTGAGGCTTTCTACTTCACAACCAGCAAATGGGCAAAGTTGATAAAAGATGGAGAGGTTGTGGGAAAAGCACACCAGTGCATTATTGGTGGGGCTGCGAATCAATACTACCCCATCAATGCAAATTAAGTAATTTGCAGTTATACAAATAGAGGGATTGAAATTTCTAGGCCTTTTGACCCAGATATCCCACTATAGGGCATATATTCCAAGGAGGTCATTGAAAAGAAAAAAACTCCCCTTATAAGCCAAAATATTTACAGTAATACTTTTTTCTTGGTGTGATAGTAAAGACTTGGAATCAAAGTAGATGACCATTGACTGGGGACTAAACAAATTATGGTACATGAATGTAATGGAATATTATTTTGCAGAAAGAAATGAAAAATATGAAGCACACAAAGAAATGGAGATTTACATGATCTGATATTATGAAGCAAAGAGTGCCAAGAAAACAATGTATACAATAATGTAAATGGAAAGAACCAATTAAAAGTGAATGTTGCTAACTGACTAAGAGAAAAAAATGGCTCTGAAGAAACTCTTGAAGAACACAGATCTACTCCTCTGCAGAGAGGGTCAGACTTTTAAGACATATTTTATAGAGGGTCAGACTTTTAAAACATATTGATCAGTATTATTGATTTTTCTCTTCTTCCTCTTTTCTCCCTTAATTTAAGCACCGTTTGTTATTTGAGATGGCCATCTGAGAATAGAAAAGAAGTGGGGATGGGAGATTCTGGTGATGTAGAAAACAAAATACTTAAAAAATAAAAAATAAAAAATGGTTTTTCTTCATTTTTAATTAAGGACAGTGAAAAAAAGAGATATTAGATGCTCATACAATCAAAATATCTGTATATTTTAGATTTTAATTAATTGACTGATATATTTAATATTTTAATCAATTCATATATCAATTAATTTATTTAATACTTCACTTAATTGACTAATTAATTTAAAGAAAAAGGGTCTTTCTACCAGATTTGAGCCCTAGGAAAGTGAATCTGGCAGGGGGGTGTAGGATGGGTTAGAAGCAAAATGGTGGAATTGGTAAACCTTATTTCCACTACAACAGTTTAGGCTAGAGGTAACCAGGGCAGGAATTAGGTTAGAAGGGAACAAGGAGAAAGGGAATGAGGGAATATTTATCCTAAAGAAATGCTCTTTCTACCCTCTGCCTTTAGGACTTCTCCTGGATTCCCAATTGATCAGATATACTCTGTTACTCTTCCTGGAAGGTCTATGTCCATCTAGTCTCTATTTCCCATCCACCAACTGTCAGGACCTAGTGTTCTTCCACAGCCACTACTCTTCTTTGTCTACCGCTTCTCTCATCAGAATTTAGGGTTTTGAAGGCAATGACTCTCCTTGCTTTTGTATTTGTGCCTCCGGTGCTTAACACAGTACTTGGCACATAGTAAACATTTAATAAATGAATATTTCATTCATTCATTCATTTAGAGCCCAAAGGCAGAAGTAAAGGCAGATTTTGGTTTCAGAATAGGAAACACTTCTTAGTAATTAGAACCAATTAGAGTGGGGTGTGCTCTCTCCAGAAGTGGGGATTTTTCATATCCCAAGAGGTTTTTAAACAGAAGCTGGATGTTCCTTCTTAGGGACATTGGGAAAAGGATGCATGTTCCTTCTTGGTTGACCTAAATGGATTTCAAAGTCCCTGCTTCCCAGGAGATGCTAAGAGCTATAGTGGACAGAGCACTGGACTGACTCCCACCCCCAACATTTACAAGCTTTGTGATGACAGATATGTCATTTAATCTCTTTGAGCCTCAGTTTACATGTCCTTAAAATGGGATTTTAAAATAATGGTAATATCTATGCCATAGGATTGTTGTGGAACTCAAATGAACATGTGCTTATAGTACTCTGTAAACTTTAAGGTGCTCTATTGTTTGGTGCTGTCATTCCAACTTGGAGGTTCTATTTTTGGCTGAAGTGCTATGGGTGGGGAGAATATTGCAAAGTTGGCTTTCACAGGCTTGATGAGCACTCTAGTGTAGGGGGAGGGATGGAGATGGGAGCCTGAGATGACTCAGAGCTTCCCAGCTTAGGCAACTAGGAGAAAGCAGAGCCATTAACAGAAAGTAGGAAATCAGAATTAGGCACCAATTTGGGAAGAAAATGATAAACTCAGTTTTAAAAGTGGCGAATCTAATGTGCTAGGACCATGTGACTCATGGGTGTTAAGTAATTTATAGGCAAGAAGAAAAAAAGAAAAGAAAGGAGAAAGAGAGGGGGAGAAAATATTGTGAGCTTATGTCCCTATTCTCCACCTTAAAAACAAACAACATGCTAAGGAATACAAGATTGGTTTCCCCAAACAATAGTCCTGCCCTCAAAATAGAAGAAAAACACTGAATTAATGGAACACATTTTCATTTTAAGGTAAAAATGAACCATGACTCACAACATCAAAAAAAAAAATTGACGCTTTTATGGATAATCAATATAGGGATCGGTCCCTTAAATTTTTCCAGTTGGCCAATGAGCTATCAGGATAGAGTAAGGCGGATCACTTCCCTGATGTCATTAAGAGTTGAGACCGACGAAGCTGAGTAAGGACATACGAGGTGGAACTCCATTCCTTCTTCCCCACTATCCTGTGGGACTACAGAGATCCCTCCTCCAAGTCTCTACTAGGAGCCCTTGAAAGAACACCACTCTCCACCAATTCCCCCTTGAGACACTTCTAGGACCAACACATGGCCAAATAACTCCAGACACGACTGTGAGTTATAATGTATTCTCTGTTACACACGGGACATCTGTGCCACACAAATAGATAGAGGATGTGTGAAATGGAAAATCTGCTTTCCTAAACACATCCGAGGGACCCCAAGCAAAGGCTCCATCGTAGCACTCATCATTCTGGGCACGAGCACAATGTTTTCTAGATGAGGTCCCCTTCCCCATGCACCGACCAGGGAGCTTCCATTCCCCAAGCCAACAAAACACGTACGGTCCAATCAGAGTCTGGCATCCAAGGGACGCTTATCTCCACTTCTCTGTATCCAGTCTTCAGAGGCGAGATCAAGAAAACAAGCAGGTGGGGGGCTTTCCAGTCCCCCCACCTCGCAGCTAAGATCCAGCTGTGTCTGGAGACAATGCGAGTCTGATTCATTCGTTCAACATCCATTTACTGGACAATTGTGTTGGAAGGATCCCAGAGTTCAACTGGCTTAATTCTCTCCTTTTGCTCATGAGGAAACTGAGGTCCAGAAGGTTGGCGACTCCCACAAACTCCCACAGATGGCAAGTGGTAGAGCCAGGATCCTAATCTCTGACTCTAAGACCAGCACACTTCCTTTGCATTGTGTGATTATTGCTGCATTGATTAAGCACCATCTATATACAAGGTACTATGTTAGGTGCCGGGAACACAAAGAAAGAATTTTAGAAGTAGTCCCTGTCCTCAAGATGCTTGCAGTCTACAGGAGGATCCACTAAGCACCCCAAGAAATGGATAAAAGACAGCTAATACTTCCCTTTGAAGATGGCATTTGGGCTGAACCATGGAAGAAGAAAAAGGTCCTGGATGTAGACATTGAGGAGGACAGTGTTTCAGGCTGAGCACGGGGCTCAGCCTGGGCAAAAGTGCAATGATGGGAGATGAAATGTCAGGTTTAGGAAACAGTGATTAGGCCAGATAAGGGAGCAAAATGAAGTGAGTGTGGAAAGGAGGTGGAAGCGAGATGGCAAAGATACATACTTCCCATGTAATCTGAGGCAGCCATATTTTCTCTTACTAAGGAAAAGGGAGCCACTGAATATTCTTGAGTGAAAGGAAGACCTTGGGAGCAGCTGGGTGGAGAGTAGTTTGGAGACAGAGCAGAATCCTTGATTTCCTTCAAGGTTTAGCTTTCTACATGAAATCTTTCCTGATCTCCTCTGACCTACCTGCCCTCACCCCCCATATTGCCTTGTTAATTATTTTGGGTTTTGGTGAATATAAAGTGTCCCCTGGCTATATTATTAACTCCTTGAGGACAGAGACTATGAGCCTGTTGTCTTGTTATACCTAACACTTAGCTCAGGGTCTGGCACATAGGAGATGCCCGATGATTAGCCACTTGCTAGTCTCCCTCTCATACCCTCCCACCAGATCATGGCACCTGCCTCCTGGAGCTCTGAATTCTCATCCAAGATGTGCAAACTTATCTTGCTCAAAAGTGGGTCTCTATGACGTGTCGCCACCATTTCCAGCCCAGGCACGCTACCCTTCCCTTTTCAGCACCCTTTATATGCCATGTCCTTCTCCCTTTGGATTATAAATTCCTCCAGAGTAGGGACTATCATGTCTGCATTTGTGTTCTAGGCAAACAATTAGCTCATTACCAGGAACAAAAGTAATTAATGAGTGTCATTGAGAAATAAGGAAGACCTGAAGTAGGAATGGCTGTATGAATGGAGAAGGGACAGATTGAAGCAATATCATCCAGACAGAACTGACAAAACTTGGCAAGTGTGTGAGGGAAGAATCATAAAGCTATAGGATGATGGGCCATGTTCCTGGTGGGCTTGTAAAGCTCTGACGTCATTGCCGCCACAGGAGACCTTCTTAAATCTGAACAGACAATTAGATCAGGGTCACAAATCCCAAGTCTCCAGCATCTGAAGGAATTGTGAGCAGGTTTCTGATTCCCTGGAAAACTCCTCATGGCCACACCTTCCATCACACCACAGAGAAGCAAGGATGATGAGCACAGAGTTTTGAAAGTGGTAGACTTCAGCAACACTGGTCTAAAGAGTCCTTGATGATGAAGAATCCTTGAACCTGAAGCACACCTACTATGTGGTCCTTTGTTTAGACACCTTGGATGATGGGGAACTCCCTACAGCCCATTACATTTTGGGATAGGGCTCGTTATTTGGAGGTTTTTCCTGTCCTTCACCATGAATCTGCTTCAGGAGGTAGGTAGAGAGCTCCCTCTTTCTGGGTGCCTCCAGACAAAAACAAGATGACTTTGTTGAGGATTATGAAGAAGAGAATCCCATTTAGGAATAGGTTAAGGAACTGGTCTTGAAGGGCTCTGCCATGCTATGATTCTGTGAAATGGGTCCTTCTTCCTGAATAAGGCCTGTCTGTGCTCTTTTATCGCATCCTTCATTGGGCAGCTTTTCCAGAATTCTCTCCTCCAAACCTTCCTGACCTCCTTCATTGTCCTGCTGCTCTTTCAGTCCCTTTAGCTTTGCTCATGAGGTTTCCCAGCCTCGATGGCCAGAAACGTCTCTTCTCCCTTTGGCCTGTGGAACTCCTGCTCTTGATCTAAAGTCAAACTCAAATCCCACCCCCTCTAGAAAGGTTTTCTTGAGCCCCCCTCCGTTAATTCAGAAAAACCATTGGGGGGGGGCCTTTGCTTAGGAACTTTTGTTAGCATCTTGTTTGCACTTTCCTGTTCAATAACACAAAAACTCAATTCCACAAAGGTTCATTAGCACCTCCTCTGTGCTCCTCCAAGGATCAAAAGACAAAATCTAACCAGTCCCTCCCTCTCCTCAAGAAGCTTTTCAGAGGGGAGCGTCAAGGAAGCGGAGTGCTGATCCCCTCTCTGAGCCACCTCCCTCTTTGTGACTTTCCAATTACTCTCATAGGGACCCCCATCCCCACATCCACCAGGCTTCTGGCCCAAGCGTGATCTTCATTTCCTAATTCTCTCCCACCCAACCCCAACCCCATCCCCATCCGATCTGTTGCCAAGTCCCATGGGTTTCATCTTTGCAGCATCTCTCCAATGCAAGATTTCTCTCCTCTGACCCTGCCCCCAGCCTGGTGCAAACTCATCCTCTCAAACCTAGACTATTGTAATGGTTGCTGGGGTGGGGGGGGTGGGGATCTGCCTGCCTCGAATCTCCTCCCTCTCAGTCTGTCAGTCAAGAAAGTGTTCTTCCTAGAGCACAGATCTGACCATATTTCTCACATACAACTTCTTCCTTCAATAAACCCCAGCGATTTCCCATCACCTGCAGGGCCAAATATAATATCCTCTATTTGGCCTTCAAAGCCCTTATAATCCTCTCCTTTACCTTTTCAGTCTTCTTGTACCTTCTTCCCCCCTGATGCACTCCAAGGCAGTGATGCTGGTCTCCTTAATGTTCCTCACAAGAGCCTCCATCTCTCAGCTCCAAGCAGCATCTCCAGCTGCCTCCACGCAGGGATGCTCTCCATCCTGGTCTCCACCTCCCAGTTTCTCTGGCTTCCTTCAGGTCTCACTGCCTTCTGAAGGAGGACTTTCCCAGCCTCTCTCAGGCAAGTGCTCTCCCTCCAACACCACCTTCAATTTAGCCTGTCTCCAAAGAACTGTTTCCATGTTGTCACCAGAATGGTAGCTCCTGGAGGCTTGGGCTCGATTTTGCTTTTCTGCATATCCCCAGCACTTAGCAGAGTGTCCAGGACACTATAAACACCCAAGAACTATTTGTTGGATCTGACATATAAATCTGGGAGCCACTGATACCAAGATGATATTTATACTCAAATGAGGTCATCAAGGGAGACACTGTGCAAAGAGAATTACCACACCCATCTCTAAAGCATCCATCAGTCAGCAAGGGGTCAGTTCACAAAAGAACTTTACTCACAAAATGAGGAGGAAGAAGAGAAGGAGAACAATGAGGAGGAGGAGGAGGAAGGAAGGAAGGAAGGGAAGAGGAGGAGAAGAAGGAAAAGAAGAAGAAGGAGGAGGAGGAGGAAAAGGAGGAGAAGGAGAAGAAGAGGAAGAGGAAGAAGAGAAAGAAGAAGGAGAAAAAGAAAAAGGAGAAGAAGAGGAAGAGGAAGAAAAGGAAGAAAAAGAACAAGAAGAAGAAGTAAAGCATTTAACCACAATTTGTAGCAGTCTGGGCCTCCATTCAGCCTGAATCTATAGAGAAGAAATAAGAAGACAGTGCATTGTCTAATCTCATTTTGTGTAACAGTGAATGGTAAAGAAAATACAAATCTCTCTAGATCAAAGCCCAGAGAGAAATGAGCTCAAAGTCAGGAAAATCCAGGTTCAAATTCTGCCACTTTCCCTCTCTACCCCCAACCCGGCTGGGTGACATCAGACAAGACCATTAACCTTTCTATATCTTGGACAAGTCCATAAGACCTACCTTACAGAAGTGAGAGATCTTTATGAGTAGAAGATATTTCTTCACTGGGAAAGTTTCAGTGGCAAAGAGGTTGCCTATGGACTGGGAGTCTGACCTCTAAGAGTCTCCATAACCTGGATTCAGCCTCCATCTCCAGTCTTGTTACACATGGCTTGCCATCAATAAACAAAAGAATAAATGGATAGATAAATAAACAAGAATTCATTAAGCACCTACTGTGTGCCAGGCGTTTTACAAATATGATCTCATCTGACTCTTACAACAATCCTGGGAGGTAAGTGCTATTGTTATCCCCAAATTACACCTGAGGAAACTGAGGCAGACAGAAATTATGCAATTTGCCCAGGGTGACATAGCTGCATTTGAACTTCCTGACTCCAGGCCCAGCCCTCCATCCACATAGCTGGAACATACCCTATTTTCCCCTCCCCTCTAGCTTTCTTTCAGGGCTGGTGAAAGGAACATCTCCTTTACAAGTCCTTTCTTGTATCCCTCCACTAGTACTCTTCCTCCTCCCCATTACTTATTTGTTTTATAATCTTTTCCATGTATTTATATGTGCTCATGTTGCAAGCTTGACCCTCTCCTCCCAGAATGCAAGCCTCCCATTTCCAAGCATAGTGTCTTGCACAGAGTAGGTGCTCAGTCGGGTCCTTATTCATTGACTAGGAGTTCCTCTCCCGAACAAAACTGGAATCCTAGCATAGGGTATTTGCCAGAGGTTTGAAACCATTTGCTAATTGGGGAAGGGACTCCATCTCATCCAGACTTTGGATTGCCCCAGCCC
>JAJPUD010000966.1:133622-165341 GCA_023553655.1 Myrmecobius fasciatus
TGAATAAATGATGGTATATGAATGTTATGGAATATTATTGCTCTGTAAGAAACGACCAACAGGTGGATTTCAGAGAGGCCTGGAGAGACTTGCATGAACTGATGCTCAGTGAAATGAGCAGAACCAGGAGATCATTATATACAACAAGACTATATGATGATCAATTCTGATGGACGTGGCTTTTTTCAACAATGAAATGTTTCAAACCAGTTCCAATGATCTTATGAGGAAGAGCCATCTACACCCAGGGAGAGGCCTGTGGGAACTGAGGGTGGACCACAACACAGACACTTTCTGCTGATGTTTACTTGCATTTTGTTTTCTTTCTCAGGTTTTTTTTCTTTCTAGTGCAACAAGATTATTGTATAAATTTGTGTATATATATATATATATATGATTTATCATATATTTTAGCATAGTTAACATGTATTGGACTACCTGCCATCTAGGGGGAGGGGGTACGGGGAAGGAAGGAAAAATCTGGAACAGAAAATTTTGCAAGGGTCAATGTTGAAAAATTACCCATGTATATGTTTTCTAAATAAGAAAAAATTAATAGACTATAAAGCCCTTGAAGGCAAGGACTGCCTCTCTGTTGCCCTGTAGTTGGATTTCCAGTACTTGGCAGAGTGCCTAGCACATAGTGCTCATTTGGTTATTGTTTATCCCACTAATTAGCATGATGTTTACACACAATTTGTGTTTAGTAAATGTTTGTTTAATTAATTAACTCAAACTGCATTAACTGGGCACAGAAAGGAGTTATCCTACTCCAGATCTAAAACCTGAGGCATCCTGGTCAGATCTGATAGTGGTCCCTACTTGACTGAGGCAGGACTCTAGCTGGGGCTCCAGGACCAACATTTAACTGGCAAAGCAGAGAAGGTATAATGTTAAATCTTTTAGGAGAGCAACACTTTCAAGGAAAAAACATCAACTTGCAGATTAAAGTTAAATTTTCTGATCAGTCGCTCAGCCACTAGATCACTTCTGCCCTCAGAGCTTCCCTCTTCTGAAGGGGGCAAGATCAGCTAGGGCTGATCCTAAGATGATACACTAAGAATTGTCCTCTACAGATAAAGAAACTGAGGCCCAGGGAGGCTAAGGGAATTTCCTTAGACACAGGGGAGAGGTGATAGAACTAGAGAATGGAGACTCCTCAAGAACTGCTCATGGATGTCCTTGCTCTCCAAAAGGACTTTGTCAAGATCCTGCTGTGGTGTGTGAAGGCCTTGAAACCATGGCAAAAACTGTCAGAAAGCCCCACATATTGGTGGGCCTGCTGTAGGATCCTCCTTTGTTTGTGGGGGTCACCAGTGTATTCAGCTGGGGAGATTTTCCAGCCCCACTGGGGAAGTGGCTTATTGCTGAGCTTGGTTACAGGGAGTTCTGGTCCAGGGTAGTGAGGAGAGGGAATTAGATCTCTGGAGCACAATCTGAGGGCAGGGAGGGTTTTTATTTTTATCTCTGTATCCCCAAAAACCTAGCATAATGCCTGACATACAGGAGACTTTAATCAAAGCAATACAATGAATTTATGTTAGGTTCGATTGAATTGAAGACATCTACATATCGTATTTGAAAAGGTAGAAAGGGAAAACATATATCTATTATCAAATAAATTATTAATTAAATGTCAATAGATGGCTAAATAGATGGAACCATAAGCATGGGATCAAGAAGGGAGAACTAGGCTGAGAAGGGGAAAGAAGGTGTTTGAAATAGTTTAGGTCTATGTTGAACTTGGACAGAAGTTCTCAGAGCTACCCATTGGCTACTGTTGGAAAAAATATTTCAGAAGAGACTCTTGATGATGGAGTGGGCTGTAGTCCCCACCAGAGCGCTCTCTCTGTGTCTCTCTGTCTCTCTTTCTCCTCCCACTGCCCTCATCTCCCCCAATCTCATCTAAATTCTTCTAGGATACCTACATTCATTCCCCAGGGACATGTTTTGGGTAGTCCCAGAAGCAATGGTATTAGGAGAGTCATTGGAGAAAGTTATTTTCCTCCTCTGTGTCCCCATGACACTTTTGGGCCAAATCAGGTCTCCATACCTTGGAGGTTCTGCCTCATGACAACGTTAAAACTGTCTGTACAGTCTGACCCAGTTGGTATCCATAATCTATAGAGATTGCTGCAATCATCACAATTAGGAGCCAATCCATTATTGATTACCGAGAACAGCAGTGACTCAGACAGACCATTTCTGACAGACCACAATCCCAGTGTCTGACACAAATAAACTCCCATATTTACTCTTTGCAGTAAAGACATTGTAGGGGCCTTTTATATTGGGGGGAGGGGGAAAAGTTGTCATTAAAAAGAAACCTCTCCTGGTGGAAGGGAGAAATTTCCATAAGGTTAACACAATGTAAACTATATTAAAATAACAAAAAGCATTAAATCACTCAAGGGGGCTCTGTGGCCATTAGTGAAAGGGATTTATCAATCCACTTCTGGAAGATAATTCCTCCCACAGTACTTTTAGAGAGAACATAGAGAAATATGGTCTAGGTAGGTGGCAATAAAGTGAAGTGGATTAGTATCTGATTGAATAAGATGATTTTAACCTGGAAATAGGTCTCTGATGGTGTGTCTTTAGACTCTGTGTTTAGTCTTATTCTGCTAAAAAAAGTCATTAGTTTTTTTTTAGATAAAACAAACAATATTTAATGAATTAAATTCCCAGGTAACAGTATTGCAGAACTTTCAAGTTGGAAGGATCCCAGTTCCCTAGCCTGAGTCACGTATATAGACCAAAGGGCTACATGGAAGACAAGGTGCCATGCAGGAAAGTCAAGCTGAAAGTCAAGGACAGTGAATGGAACAATAATTCAATGGCAGCATGGAGGTCAAAAACACTTTGGAATTCTGAATGGATTTATAGAAAATTGGGATTTAGGAGGAATAAAGTCCTGCATAGAGCTTCCTAACATGGACCACATGATAAATACAAGATGTTTCCAATGGAGATGGTTAATATTATTAATGTGGACATGGATGAGGAGACACAAAATAAATGCAAAATATTTGGGGGAGGAGGCTCTCACAGTGCTCAAATCTCTCCCTCCTTAGCCCCTAACCCCATCTACAGCCTTGCCTTAAGCCAATTGTTTGCCCCTAAAGCCCCATTCTATTCCCTGATCCACCTCTTCTTGAATAGACATCTTGGATCTCATAGTGGATGGAACTATGGCTATTTGTATCCCATCACTCTTTGACTGGTCTGACCTTTGAGAGTCTCTGACTCTCATGATCATGACAGTCATGATCTACATGTCCTTTTCCGTAAATGGATTGAACATGGTTTTACTCCATGATCTTTTTCTGTCTCTGACACTTCACAGATTTCAGTTCTTTAAAGTTTCTGGTGTGGTCGATCCCATTGCTTCTCAAAGCTGCTTTTGACAGTACTAGAAAGGGTAGGTGTGTCCCAGATATTCGTGCTATGGATTGGGAAGACCACATTTTACCTGTGCTGAGGCTATTCATCGACAGGGACTTTGACACAATAAAGACCAAAAGAGGTTTCCTGATGACAAGAAGCTACTTAGAGACTTGACCACACTAGTCATCCCTAAAGAAAGAGGTGTGTGGCAGCAGGGATTTGGAAATGTATGCTAATCTCTGCTCAGGAGAAGAAAGGGCTCCTTGTAAGAGCAAATCTAAGCATCAATAATCCCCAGTAATGACCTCTTTCATGAAAACCAGAGAAATGGACTTCATTGCAGGCTTTTCTTGGACTTTTTAACCACAGGAGTGGCTGACAAAAGTGAAAAGAGAGAGTGAGAAGAAAGAGAAAAGAGAAAGGGAGAAAGACAGATAGAGGGGGAGAGAAAGAAAGAGGGGGGGAAGGAGAGAGTGAGACACCTGGTTAAGATTTAAAAGGTTCACTTAATGCAGAGTGGGATTTTTTTAGCCCATCACAAAGGTTCCATTACCTAATAACTCTCAGCTATCACACAAGAGAGATTAATACTGGGGATTACAGACTTGTTGGCAAGTGATTGGCCCTTGGGGTCCCTTTTTAACTAAAAGGTCTGTAATCTCTTGTAATACCTTCTCTAAAGGGGATAATCATTTTTACTATAAGGTGTTTCCATTTTTTTAATTGTTATTCTGTCCACAAATTGACAAATACATTGATAGAAAACTATCCTTTGTCTTTAAGAACAAATAAGTTTCTATTTTGGTGATTTTTCCTTATTAGTTAATTTTTTTCAGTTTAACCTCATCTCTGTGGAAGATCACCACATGACAAGCTATCACAAAGCCAAGCCCAAAAACTCTGGGAAATGAGACAGGGAAACCTAAGGTGGGGGAGGAAGAGAAACTAGATTCTTGTGGCAAATGTGTTTGTAAAGGACTTCTGACTATCTTTTCAAGACACTGTAAGAAGGAAAGGGAATCCTAAAGAGTGAATTCTCAGAATATAGGAGTTGGGAGGGATGAGATGCAGAATTGAGAGATCCCCAAAGTATTTATTGTTAGGAGGCAGTCTTTAATGTTGGGTTAAAACCTCAGATTTTTATCTTCTAATAAAATCTTTCCTATTTTTTCATATAGTCCTTGCCCAAGAACAGGCCTTCATTGCCTCTTGACCATTGCAGTAACTTTTTAATTAGTCCCATTGCTTCAAGTCTTTCATCCAGATACTGGGACTACAAATATAAAAATGAAATAGGTCATGCATTCAAGGAACTTACATTCAGTTGGGAAGAACAGCATGTACATAGAGGAGTCAATACAAGATATATTCAAATTAAGTCGAAAGAAATAAAGGGAGAATGGGGGAGTACTACCATGTAGGAATAAAGAGAATCAGGAAGGGATTTAAGTGAGGGATTTCAAGAGGCTGAGAGACAAGGGCATAAGAAATAATTTGTGCAAAAATTGGGAGGAAGGAGATATTGTATAAGGGAAGTTCCTTTGACTGGAATGAAGATTGGGACATGTTGAGAAACATGAAACCATTCCAGAAAAATAGACTGGAGTGAGATTTGGGAGGGGCTTAAATTCCAAAGGGAGAAGTTGATATTGTAACCTGAGCCCAATAAGTGAGACCCCACTTGAAGGGAGGAGTGAAGTGGTCAGATCTGTAGTTTAGGAATATCAATTGAGCATCAAGATGGAATGGGGAGCAGATGACTTGGGAGCACAGGAAGAAATTGGGAGGGTATTTGCAATAGTTCAGGTGACAGGTAATGGGGGTCTCAATTAGGTCAGGGGTCAGAATAAAGAGAAGAGGATAGATTGAATATGGAGGGCAAGACATAGGGAAGAGTCAAGAATGGTGATAGAAATAGCTAACTGGAATAGAGATATGAGAAACAGGGATTTTTAGAAAGAGGGCTAGTGTTGGGGAAGAGATAATGAGCTCCATGTTGGACTTAGGAAGTTAGTTAGTTAGAGTTCGGAAGCCATCCAGGGGAACTGTCCAGCAGTAAATGAAAGAACAATGTCCTAAAGCTCAGGTGAGAGATGAGGGCTTGACATGTACATTTGAGAGGTTAGTTGCTTCTTTGAGGGAAGAATTGATGAGGAGTTGATGAGAGATCTGAGAGAATGAGGAGGTAGAAGAGGGACAGAACTCTGGGGTTCACCAATGATAAAAGGTGAGACAAGACTGTGAAAGTCCAGAATGGAAAGGGTATCTAGGAGGAGGATATAGTCAAGTGTCTAATGCCACAGAGAGTTAAGAAAATTGAAGTCTGAAACCATCCCTGGGGTGCTGTTTTCTTTGAGATTCTTCTGTATTTTGTTTTCTTTTTTTGCTGATAACTCTGCCTTAGTCTAAATGCATTCTGACTGGTAAATAGAGCAGAAAGCAGAGCGGCTGTTTCAGAATACTCAGTGAATAAGAAAATTGTGGTCTAGGTGGGTTTGAGAGTGGCAGCTGTCGGACAGGAAGCAGACGGCCTTCACCTTTAACAATGTGCTGCTGAACATTGAGCTCAGAGCTCTTCACAGAAAAGATCTGCTTTTTCAAAAGTCAACACTTTTAAGGGTTTTCTTTGCCAGACTATATTTAAGTCACAAACACAGACTGTTTGTTTTTTCATTTTTAAACATTTGATATCAACTGACAAACAAATGTTTTGACCAAAAATATTTTGGGATTCCATTATAGCAAAATAAAATGAAATAAAATCTTTCTGGGGCAAATAAATCGCTTTATTGCTCTCCTTGATATTTTTGATATTATTTACACATATGTTTTTTAAATCTATTTAAGATTTTTCCCCACTTTACTTTCAAAAAGAAATTAATTATAACTTGAAGTCTAAAAGTTAAAATCTACACAGATATAAAATAATTAAGATGGTTAAGAAGAATCCATAAATTATATAATCACAGGATCATTTAGACGGTACAGATTTCTGAGGCCATCCAGTCCAAACATACCCTGATGAAATCTCAGCAAATGGCCTTGCAGCCTCTTCAGGGAGAACCACTGTGAAGGAGAAAGCATTATTTCCTAAAGCATCTCCTTCTTTTTTGGACAGTTCTAATTGGAAGGAAGGATCTTGTTGATATTTTGATAGGTATTATATTAAATTGAATATATGCATTAATTTTGATTGGTATATCACATTTACTCTATTAGTCCAACCTAACCATGAATCTGTGGCAATGTTTTAGTCCCTCTTTTATTTATGAAAAAAAGTTTAATTTCTCTTTACCTCACCTTGGAAGGATATATCCTAGAAGGATAATTACTAAATATATTACACATTTTATTTTTTAAATGGTTGTTGTCTTTCATTTTTTTCTATTTTGTTAGCAATATACAAATTTTTGTAGGATTGCCTGACATCCTTCTGTTATCCTAAAGCGATTTATTACCTTGTTTTTGTAGTCAATCAAGAATCATTTATTAAGACCTGCTGTCTACCAAGCTATGTGCTAAGTGTTGAGGATATAAATGCAAAAGTGAGACAATTGATCTTGCCCTCAAGAAAGACATTCTAATAGGTGCACTCTGCTACACAAAGGGGAGTGCTGAGCAGAGAAGTGAATTTTGGAAAAGTGATTCTTCCTCAACCAAACTGGGGAAGAGGTTTTCCTTTACCCTCCAGGAGCAAAGGGAGTATCAGTTGGATTATTGTTCCCAGAGTAAAACAAAGAGCTCAGGAGTGGAGATGGGAAGTAGGAGTTGGAGTTGGCGGTAAGGCAGATGGCAAAATGAATATACTGGTGTCTTTTGGGATGGCTGAATGGAATGGGATGTGTGGTCTAGATATGACTAAATGTAGGATACTAAAGGTAATTTCATTCATTCACATAGCAACCAGGGCGGCTCAACTCTAAGGGCAGAGGGCAAAATAAATTATATCATCTGCAAATAGAGATACTTTTGCCTTCTTTTTGTTAATAGCTATTCTTTTCATTTCTATATCTTATCCTATTATAAGGCCTTGCGTTACTGTACAACACTGCATCTCTAATGGCCATAATGAATACAATTTAGGTAGGTTACTATATTTATAGATAGTTAATCTATCTCCACCTACAGCAGTATTAATCAATGCTATCCCCTTGTCTTCCCTCTCCTTAATTGGTTTAGGACCATCTTTTTATTACAGAAAGAGTGTGGTAGAGTTCAATATTTCTTTATATTTTGAGAACAATTAATATAGTATAGGATTTTTTGATGTTTAAATGTTTGACAGAATTAATTCTAGAATCTTATGTGGTTACTCTCTTGCTTTGTTTTGAGTTCACTAACAATCTTTTCAATTTTTCTTTCTGTTATTGACTTATTAAAATTTAACTTAGTTTTAGAATTCAAAAGTATCAGTTTTCTCAGTGTCTATTCATGTTAATAATTTAAAATAATTAGCCTTATTTTGCCATTCTTTTCAATAACTTAGTTTTTTTTCTCCCAGATTAAATTTTATTGGTTCTTTCAAATAATATATCATTGTTTTATTTGTTAATTCAATTATTCTGTTGTTTATTATTTGTTATAATTTATAAATTGTTTCAATTTGCTACTTTTTCTTTTACTTGTAATGGTTTGTAATGAATGTCCTACTTGGTCTTAGTCTATTAATTTATAGATTTTCTTTTTTCTTTTTAGTTGCAAACTCAAACCATTAATCTTTTCTTCCTTTACTAATATAAGCAAGCAGTGACATAAATTTACCTCTGGAAACTATTTTGCCTGGATCCAATTAATTTTGATAGACAGGCATACCTTGTTTTATTGTGCTCTGCTTTATTGTACTTCATAAATAGCGTTCCTTTTTTTTAAACCAATTAAAGTTTTGTGGCAACCCCGCATTGAGCAAGTTTATTGGTGTCATTTTCCCAATAGTATGTGTTCATATCTTGTCTCTGTATCATATTTTAGTAATTCTTGAAATATTTCCAGCATTTTCATTATTATATCTGTTAGAATCTGTGACTAGTCACTTTGATGTTATTATTATAATTGTTTTGGGGCACCATGAACTACTCCTATATAAGATGGTGAACTTAGTCCATAAATGGATGTGTTCTGACTGTTCTACCAATGGCCTTTGCCCCATCTCTCACCCTATCCTCAGGTCTCTTTATTCCCTGAGATGCAATAATATTAAATCAGGCCAATTAAGAACCCTACAATGGCCTCTAACTGTTCAAGTGAAAGGAAGAGTCAATCCATGTGGCAAACTTCATTTTTGTTTTATTTTAAGAAATTGTCACAGCCCCCCCCACCTTAATAATCACCCTGATTAGTGGGTAGTCATTAATATTGAAGCAAGACCCTCCACCAGCAAAAAAAAATCATGATAACCCATTGAAATTTCAAATGATGGTTAACATTTCTTTTTAGAAATAAAGTATCTTAAAACCAAAGCATATATATTTTTATACTTTATACTACATACTTAATAGACTACATTATAGTATAAACATAACTTTTTATGTACTAGAAAACCAAAAAAGTCATGTGACTTACTTTATTGCAACATTGGTTTTATTCCAGTGGTCTAAAACTGAACCCTCAATGTCTCCAAAGTATGCTTGTATTTTATTGATATTTTAACATAAACTTATATGTTTTGGTTTTTTTTTTATTCAAGCATTTTACAGGAACTAATTTGCATTTCTTCATGGGCCTGCATCTTTTGATCTTATTTCTCTTAATGGCATTATGGTCTTTAGAAGTGATCTCTAAAAGTCTCTATCCTAAATGTGCTCTTTCTGCTTCCCCTTCCCCCATCTCCTCTTGCCTATCCTTCATGTAATCTACCTCTCTGCTTATTTTTATGTTAACCTTTCCAGGAACTGAAAATTCTAATGTCACTTGTGAGTTTGTGTAGTTGTTTTTTTTTTTAGTCTTTATTTTTATATACACTAATTTTAAAATTACAACATCATTAATGTCTAAATAGTTGACCCCATGAAAGCTGAAATGCTTTGAAATTCTTGTGAGGTTAGCTGTTCTTGCATCTAGGTAAGTGGTTGTGAATTGTGCACATATACCCTATATTTATGTCATTTAGCCAACATAAAGGGTCTGGTTGTGTTAGAATTTAGTTTGTTGGTATTTTCTTGTCTTTTTTGTTTGATTTGTCGCATTCCATTAAGGAGTGGTTGTAATCTCTCTTATATTTCTTTTCACTCTAAGTAGTTAAACATTTCTTTAAAAATTCAGACGCTATTTGCCATTAGGTACATAAATATTTAATGCTGATATTCCATCAATGCCAATAGTACATTTAAGAATGATATATTTCCTTTTTTTAAAAAATAAAAGTTTTATTGACATTTTCTATTTCTTACATCATTGTGGTTATCCCAAGTAATCCATTCTGCTGCCTTTCCCAGAGACCCATCCCATAAAACCTATAATATCAGCACAATTTGAAAAAGTTTGAGAACATATACAGTGTATAACACCTCTGGATTTTCTACTTCCATGAAGGAGTAGGTTAGGGGTATCTTCTCATATCTCTTTATTTAAATGTTAATCATTCTTTTTAGTTTTGTAATGCTTAGGTTTTTTTTGGGGGGGGGTTATTTTTAGTGTGTGTGGTGGTTTTTTTTTCCATTTACATCATTTTATTTCCTGTGGATATTTTTGTTTGTTTGTTTGTTTTTTGGCTCTGCTTACTTCACTCTGAAATAATCATGTAGATCTTTCCAGGCTTCTTTGTAATTCATCACACACATTTCTGACAGGACAGTTATAGTCTATTATATTCATATGCCACAATATGTTTAGCCATGAGCATGTACTTTGTATCTAATTCTTAGCAGTCACAAAATTGCTGCTATAAACATTTTGTAATATGTGAGGACTTTCTGCTTATCGATGACTTCCTTTGGAGTACCAGCCCGGTAATGGAGTGTCTAGTTAAAAGAATATGAGCATTTTAATTACTTTATCTGCATAATTCCAAATTGCTTTCCAAAATGGCCATGTCCCTTCACACCTCCATCAGCAATGAATTAGTGTGTCTATCATTCTCTAAGTCCTCCAAAAATAATTAACTCCCTCCATTTTTTTGGTCCATTTACAGGGTGTGAGGTAAAACCTTGGGATTGTTTTGAGTTGTGTTTCTTTCATTATTAGTCACTTGAAACAGTCTTTCATGTATTGTGAATACTTTGCAATTCTTTTAAAAACTCTTTGTTAATATCCTTTGGGATTAATTTATCTATTGGGAAATAACTATTTGTCATTATATTTATTAACTTTTTATCTATCCAGGATTCAATTTACTCACATTTTAGTCATGTCTGAAGTTTCCCCTTATTTTAGAAGTTTGTTTTGTGGTTGTCTAATTGCATCTGCAAATCCCATTTTATGGGGTTTTCTGAACAAAGATATTGTAGTGTCTGCCACTTTCTCCTCTGACTCATTTTACAGAAGAAGAACTAAGCCAAACAGAGTAAATGACTCTTCCTAGGGGGTAAATATCTGAGGCTAGATTTGAACTCAAAAAGATAAGTCTTCCTGACTCCAGACTCACTACTCTAATCATTAGATCACTTAGCTGCCCTACCCTGGATACTACACCTTTATCAAAGAAATTTGATACACAGCTTTTTTCCCATTCTACCATCTTCTTTCTTATTCTGGATGCATTACTCTAATCTGTGAAGAAGTCATCAGTTTCAAGTAATCATTACTATTATATGATTTGTTTTGATTCTCATGTTTTAAAATAGTACAATCTTTAATAGTAAAATCATAAATCCACTTATAATGTATCATGGAATATGATATAAGATGTAAATTAAATTCCTGCCAGACTACTTTCCAGTTTTTTCTGCAGTTTTTATTAGATAAGTTTTTCCCTAGATAATTTGTTTTCTACTTTATCAAACATAGGGTTAAGTTTTATTGTATCTGAATCTCCCTTGCAACAATCTGCTCCATAAAACTATCTAGTTTTTAACCAATGCTAGATGATTTTGATGACTGCTGTTTTATAGCTTGAGATCTAGAAGTGTTATTTTCTGTTTGACTCCATGCCTTTTCTTCGTTTTCCTTGATGCAATTTTGTTTTTTTCCATGAATTTTGTTACTTTATCAAGTTCTATAAAGTATCCCATTGGTAAACTGATTGCTATGACATTAAAACTAGTTTTCATGTTATTGGCATTTTTATTATGTTGACACAACCTTGCCATGAACACTGATTATTCCTATAGCTATATTATTCATTATTTCATGACAAAGATACTGGAGTAATTTGCCATTTCTCCTTTCAGCTCATTTTACAGATGAAGCAAACTAGATTAAGTGACTTGTGCAGGGTCACACAGCTACTCAGTGTTTGAGACTGGATTTGAACTCCAGGACCAGCACTCTGTCCCCTGGTTCAGCTACCTTCCTTGGTTTATTTCATCGGCTACAACTTTACTGAAGCAATTGTCTCGATATCTTGAGAGATTCCATAGGATTTTCTAAATAAATCATAATATCAGCAAATAGGGATTGTTTTATCTCTTCCTTTGTCTTGTCTTACTGCTTTCCAGAACTATATCAAATAATAATAAGAAAGAAAGTGTGAACATTCTGGCTTCACTCCTGTATTTATCCAAAAAAGGTTTTAGTGAATTTCTGTTATATATGATGCTTGCTTTAGGTTTTGATAGATATTTTCTATTATATTAAAAAAGAACCCTTTATACCTATACTTTAGAATAAGAGATTGCTGTACTTTGCTGAGGATTTTTTTGCATCTATTGAGATGATTATATGGTTTTAGAAGTATTGGCTTTTAATATGATTAATTATGATTCTTTTCCTAATGTTGAACCATCTTTACATCCCCAATATAAATTCCACTTGGTCATAATGAATGACTTCTTGTATAAAACATTTTATCTGTTTGAAAGGATTTTGTTTAAAATTTTTTGTGTCAATGTTCTTTAATGATTTTGGTCTGCAGTTTTCTTTCCTTTATCTTTCTCTGGTTAGTATTAGGGCTATATCTCATAAAAGAATTCTGGCAAGGTGATCTCTTTCTCAGTTATTGAGAATAAGTTGTAAGTGGAAGTCCTAATTTATTTAAAAGTATTATTTCTTTTTTCATCTTGGTTAAGATCTCTATCTGGTCTTCTGATAATTTAGATATTTTATGTTTTTGAAGGCATTCCTCTATTTTGCTGTCTTTTGTTAGCATATAACTGCATAACATGTTTAGATTATTCCTTTTATCTCTTCTCATTTGGAATGATTTCACTTTGTTCATTTGCTTGTTTTGACGATTTTTCAGTTCTCTTTAATCAGAAAAGCTAAGAATTTATAAATATTATTAGTCTTTTCAATCAATCAGCTTAGTTTTATTTTCTATTTTCTTTTTTCTTTTCAATTTGTCTATTTCCCTTCTAATTTTTAGTATTATCATTTTTGTGCTTTTTATATTTATTCATTTGTTGACTTAATTTTTTAAGTGTATAGTGAGTTAATCTTCTCTTTTTCATTTTATTATTGCATGATTATAAGGGTATGATTTCCTTCTAAGGTCTGCTTTAGTTGAATCCCAGAAATAGAATAATGAATAGAAATTTGGTCAGCAGAGAAGACTCTGATGTAATCAAGTTATTCACAGCAAAGAAGGCTTTTAGATAATCCTTTCCCTTGAAATTAGTCCTGTACTTTTGAAGTCACTTGAGAAAACAATAGCTTTAAAGACATAGCTTCCAGGTGATCATACTTCCCTCCAAGTATTTGACAGTAAGTCTAACAGTCGATATCATAAAAGCATGATTTGAACTAATTTGTGAGTATAGAGCCTCTACTTCCTGGGCTACTTTTCTTGTTTCAGGAATAAATGATTCCTGAAACCTCCCTAGGCTTCTCTATGTATGTCCTAGGATGTTGTAACTCCAGGCCCTAGTACAACAAAGACCTTGTGGGGTCTTCCAGCAGGTCCCCAGTCTGTCCTTCAAGCCCAGTGAGTCACTAGAGTTTAGAGCCAGGTGTCCACCCAAAGGCTGTGCATTGGAACAGGTCACCTAGCTCCATCAGAAGCCCTGCTGTATTCTTGGGCTGACCTCAGTCTTTCACAATTTGACCAAGAGAGAAGAGAGGCTGGAGAACATGATCCAGAAGAGAAAGCTAGCCTCCACTAAGAGACAGAGGAAGAACCTCCACCAGCCAGTGAAGAGGAAAACCAAAATCTAAATCTATCTCCTTCCTTCTGTGGGGGAGACAGCTATCCCTCATTCTGTGCTATCCAGTGACTGTTGGGACTTCCCTTGACCTTGTGAGCAAAAGATTTCTCCTGATCTCTGATCTATCTCTGAGGAAGCTGGATAGGTAGCACAGAATGCTAAATTTGGAGTCAGGAAAACCTGAGTTCAAATCAGGCTTCAGAAATCTAATAACTGTGTGACCCTGAGCAAGTCCCCTGATCTCAAATTGCCTCAGTTTTCTCTGCTGTAAAATGGAAATAAAAAAAAAGTTGTCTGCCAGAATTGTTGTGAGAAGCCAATGAGGTAATATTTGAAAAAAAAGCCGTTAGCACAGATCTTGGCATACAGTAGGTGCTTAATCAGTGCTTCTTCCCTCCTTCTCCCCCCATCCATGCAGAGTCATCTAAAAAGGCTGGTTATAAAGCTGTGACCAATGACTACAGAAGTCATATGGCCATGGCAGCAACCTTTGTGAGTCTGTAGAGTGTGCTTGGGGACCCCCAACATCTGCTTCCTGTGGGTACCAGCATTCAGGTTTGTAGTCAAGGAGGCTTTAATGAGAGCCTTTCAGGAAACAGAATCTGGGCACTGCTGGACAGTGGCCAGAATCAGCGGGGACAGAGACTGGTCTTGATATCAGAATGAGCTGAAGAAACTGGGCAGGTTTACCTGGAGAAGAAAAAACTCAGAGGGGCAAGATAGCTGTCTGAGTATGAAGGCTGCCATGGGGCAGAGTGGTGAGGCTTGGTTCATTTAGTCCTGGTGGGTGCTACCGGGAACAGTGGAGGGAAGGAGCAGAGAGGCAGGTTGGGCTTTATTTTGGGAATATCTTCCTGACACTGAGGCTATCCAAAGGTGGACTGGGCTGCTTTGGGGGCTAGTTGATTTATCCTCCTTGAAGCCCCTTATAGTAGGAGCTTTTCATCTTTTTTGTTAAAATGACCTTTGACAGTCTGGCAAAGCCAGATTTCTAAGAATTATGGTTTTTAAATGTATAAAAATAAACAGAATTACAAAGGAAACCAATTATATTGAAAGATAGCTATCAAATTAAAAAAAAAACATTCATGGCCTCCATGTTTAAGAGCTCTGTCTTAAAGGGAAGACTGGATAATCCCTTATCAGGTAGGCTAGAAAGGGGATTTCTGATACGGAATCAATAGTTTCTGAGCCTCCTTCCATCTTGGAGGTTCTGGGGATTAAGAGATAGAAAAACAATGACAATCCTGGTGGGCAGTGGAGAGGAGAGAAGAATCCTCAATGTATTCCTGAGCAATTCTATGATAGAATCATCGATACTATTGATCAGAATTTTTTAAAAAGATGTAGATTAGCTTAAAACAGACAGGTAGATTGGATAAAGTGATATACCAGTCATAAGCCAATGGCAAAATGCTGAGTTATCCATTAGCTACTCATACCTGGGTCCTCCCTTCATCCCAACATGCTCCTGGTTTGGGCCATGGAGCCGAGAGGCCATTGCTAACTTCATGGATAGCAGTTCTCAAGGTTTGATTTCTACAGCCTGTCACTGCTTTTTTGTCATTGGTCAATCAATGTTGCCTTCTGGGTACTGGCCATGATGATAATGTGAGTGCAGGACAGGGGCACTTTTGCTGTAGCTTCAAGTTATAAACAGCCAGGGTTTGGGCAATGATAACATCGGCAACAAGAATAATTATGGTGATTTTTCTTGAGGGATTCTCAATTCATATCAAACCATAGCACACAGGAGAGAAATCTGCTGGTGTAAGCTTTGCTTTTTGACCAGGGGTGTAGAGGTGGTGTGGGAGTGGTAAAAGAGGCCTTTTTGGGTTTAGAAATGTCAAAGTTGACCTACCTTGTCCCTAATGAAGAGACATAAAAATGTAGCTCCTTCTTCCTCCTCTTCCTCCTCCTCCTCCTCCATCTTGTTCTTTCTTCTGTGAATCTTGGATGTGGTTCAGCTAACATAGCTGAATCAGGTTTTAGTGTGTGTGTGTGTGTGCATGCACACACACTTTAATTTTTAATGTATATTTATTATAAATCATTTATTTATTATTTTATATATTTTATCTTTTATTTATTTTATTCTTATTTATTTCTATTTCTATTATATATGATATGTTATATTTTATGATATATTATTTTATTATAGTAATTTATTATTTATAAATTATACTTATTTATAATTAATTTTAATTTATAAGCATTGACTCCTTGGGAAAGAAAGGGGAACAATAAATTGGGAAATATAGGTGATGTTAAAGACAAAAGTAATAAAAAGCAGAGTTGATATCAATTTCCAACATGATTCAAGGTGCCTATGGGAAATCCAAGCCAGCCATTCAGGGGGCAGTGGGAGTACTCTAATGGGGCTTGTCCTGATGCCCTGAAAGGCAGCCAGCTCAGAATCAATCAGGCCATATACCTCGTCCCAAACATTTGGGTATACAAAGAGAAAAAACAACTAAATGAGCCTTGTCCCCAAAGAACGCACACTCTACCAGGGTAGGAATTTGTACCGAAGGAAGTGTATTAGAAACACTGATCTAGGGAGTGCTATCGTGCATAGAGCCCCAGCTCTGAAGTCAGGAGGACCTGAGTTCAAATCTGGTCTCAGACACTTCCTGGCTGTGTGACCCGGGGCAAGTCACTTAACCCCAATTGCCTCAGGAAAAAGAAAAAAAAAAAAAACACTGAGCAAATAAAAGCAAGGTAATGAGGGAAGGGGACTGGCAGCTCCCCTTGTCAGATGAGTCTCTGCTGATTCTTCCTCACTTATGGCTTCCACTTAGGGTGGGAAGGCATGTCTTAGCTGTGGCTAAGTGCATTGGCATGGAGTCAGCCAGCAGGGCTGTCTCTGGGACTGAGTCAGGAATAGGAAGCAGGAAAAGGCTGAAGGAGGCAGAGCTCTCTGGACACTACGGCCCAGCTGCCAGAGCAATGGAGGACAAGCTATTCTGGTGACTGCCCACAGGCTTTTCATCCATAAGAGCTGAGCTTGTCTTTCTGGACACCATCTACTCTAGAGTTAGAAGGACTTCCCTGCTTTTTGCAAGGTCTCCTGCCTGTCTGCACCTGCCAGCCTGGACACTTGCTTTGGAGAGGTCCTGGGCAAGTCACTTCACCCTGTTTGCCTTGGTTTCCTCATCTGTAAAATGAGCTAAAGAAGGAAATGGAAAACTACTATCTTTGTCAGGAAAGCCTTAAATGGGGTCCTAAAGAGTCAGATAAAACTGGATTTTTATAGCATTTTAAGGTTTGCAAAGTACTTCATGTCTCATTTTAACCTCCATATAACCCACCAATAAATTCATTGTGGAGCTGAGGAAATCGAGGGACTTTCCCGGGGCTAGTAAGTGTTTGAGGCAGGAATCGGTCAGTTCTGTTAAGTCCAGCACTCTATCCACAGCATGAGTTTGTCAGAAAGTCTTTCTTTACTTGTACCCAACATCCTTCTTGCTGTTCTCCTGTAGCATCTGCCCCCTTCTTCTCATTTCCAGCTGGTTCCTTCAACTGGTCTCTTAAGTCAAATCCTGAGGTCTTTCACCGTCTTGGCCACGGATCAGCTTATGAATATCTGCTAGGCTCTTCATGCCTTTACTCCTACTTTCAATCAACTGATCAAATCCACAAGCATTTATTAAACACCTACTAGAGACAAAGTACTGTATCATGAGCTCGGGATTTACCCTCACAAATAGAATGGGCCTTGCCCTTGAGGAAGACCCTGAGGGAGATAACACATATCCAGACATATACAATGAATAAATAAAAAATCAGAATGTATGGGGTGTTCAGGGAGAAGTAGCATCCCAGTAGAAGAGCTCCTGAGCTCCTTTTAGGGCTGCTCATCCATCTTTGGTGTCCAACTGGTCACCCAACTTTCACCTGTGGCTCCAGGAAGCTATAGCATGTGCAGTGGTCACAGCCCTGTCGACATGCTAAACCAGGCAGAGGGGAGTCGACAGGTCTCAAGCCCATTGGTAAGTTAGAGGGTGTCCACCCCAAGCAGGTGAAGACTTCCCCTCAGTGCAATGGGTGGCTAAGAACAAGTTGTTCCAATGGCCATGAAGGTGGCAGAAGCTGATGCTGTGGAATGATTAAAGCCTGGAAAGATATTGAAGCTGCATCCAGGGCATCCCTGGTCATTGCCAGTCATCCTGACTTTTGTCTTGTCACTTGATGACTCAGAGAGAGTGAGGCTGATTGTGCAACTCTGCCTCACTTAAATCCAGCTCAGGAGCAAGTCAAGACATCTCCCATAACATCATAGTCCTTCTTTTAGAATGAAGACCAAGCAACAATAATGTCTACTGCTTCTGGCAATTGGTGCCAGTGACTAATCTGATCTGCACCCTTTCTGTTGCCCAGACTCCATACACTATTCTATTCGGCCTACTCTTCTGGATGCTCTTTGGTGTAGTTTATGGTTCTTATGTTTTTCCTGGTTTCAGTTTTCCTGCCTATACTTTTTTTTTTTGAATCCCAGCTTTATTTTATTCTCTTCCCATTATACCTTTTTTAATTAAAGCTTTTTTATTTTCAAAACATATGCATAATTTTTCAACATTGACCCTTGCAAAACCTTGTGTTCCAAATTTTTTCTTCCTTCCCCTTATCCCTTCCCCTAGATTTGCTATATTTTTAACCATCTGTCTTACAGTTCCGTCAATTCTTGTATCCTGTTGCTACATAGATATTCTCCTAGTTCTAGGATGATACAAATTTGTAAAGTTGACCATGTTGGGTTAGGGGTGGCTCCCTCTCCCATCTTTAGCATGGATGGTTTCATGACTTTGGTGCTCTAAGCAACTGGACTCCTCTCAATTTTATTCAACAGACATGACAGAAAAATTAACTAAGCAGTTTTTGGCAGATGGAGTAGAATATATTGAGAGCCATAGACCCTTGGACTATTAAATATGGACCGCATTTCAGGAATGATGATCTTGAGATGTGGTGAAGAATAAGTCCAAACAGGAAACACCTGTTGTGCATGGGAGATGTCAGATTACATAAGGAAACTAGATCATCTGAGGTTCTTTTTGTCAACCTAAATCAAAGAAAAGATAGTCAATATAGCAAAAATTAAGATTTTTAGCAGAGGTGAGGGAGCTGCTACTGGATTGTCATGCAGCAATATAAGAAACCATATCTCTTACCAAGAACTCCCCTGACTCACTGATTAATGCAGGAAAATTTTATTTTATATTCTTGCAAGAATGTCTACTCAGCTAGGTCCCAATCTTTGAAACACCAAAAGTGATGTTTTATTTCCTGTCCAGATTCCTCCTTCCCCTGACTCCCCATTAATTGGATGTTACAGAAATTACAAGACTTCTTCCATAGCCAGTCCCTGTCCCAAAGGAGTTTACATTCTAGAAGGGGGAAGGTAACTGAGGAGAGCTAAGGGCAAAGGACAAAAGATGCTTCTCAAATCTCAGGTGCCCATTCTTCATTACAAAAGTCAGTCTCTGCTGCCAAGGAGCTTACTTTCTTTTGGGAGAAGATAACCTTGATTATTCTTTGATGTCCTCATGGGTTTCAGTTTTTTAATTTAAATTTCCTTTCTCTGATTTAATTTTCATAACTGTGGAACCCAAATGCTCATCCATTTCTCGTGGCAGCAAGTGCTGGGGTGCCCATGGAAAGGTTAGATGCAGGATTCTTATGGGGTATCAAAGCAAAGGGAAAGGGGTACACTTCTGGGAATGGTCCAGCTGGAGGTGGGAGGGAGTTGGGATATTCTGTTTGCATGACAAGAGAAAGTCCTTAGAGAAAGCTTGGGAATTTCCAAGAAGACAGTTGAGTATTTACAAAATAGTCCCCAGCTGGGGGAAGTGGGGGTAAAAGGGTGGGGTAACATCTGGTAAGCTTCAGGCAATTCATGAATCTGGGAATGGAGTCAAGGTCAGCTTCAGTCAACTCTTAGTCAAGTCAGTGCCATCAGCTCCTAATCAGCTGCACTCAACCCTTCTATCTGTAAATCTAATGATTCTCTTAACTCTTCCCCTTCTTTTTAAATCACCCTTCATGATTAAAGACTCACAACAAAAAGCTCTAACCACAGAGTTCCCAAAATGAGAGCTCTCTGGATTTTGTTCAAACATAATGGCACTTAATTGGCTGCCTTTAACACCTTTTATTCGTATAAAGCTTTGGGGTTTTTCAAAGGGCTTTCACTAGGTAGCTGTGTGGTCTTGCTCTTAGCTTCTCTTAGCCTTCATTTAGCCACTTGAAAGATGAATATGGCTGCCCCTCTAATTAGAAATGTCAGGCTTTATTTCTTTTTTTCCTGCCAGCATATCCTGTGAGCCAGTCTCAGAGGAAAAGCCTGAGGTTCAGAGAGGCCAGGTTATTAATGGGTAAAGGCAAGACTGGCACAAAAATATGGCACTTCTGGTCTAGGACTCTTTTCCATTATGCCTTCTAATGAAAAGCCTCTTGGGTCTCTCACAGAATGACAAGCTGGTACTCTACAAAGTTACCGATTCCATCAAACTGATGTCAGGCTTTTCTTGCAGAAAATCTATTAGTTTATGGATAAAATAAGATAGATAACTAACCAAGTTGGAATGATGAGGCTGGGGTAGAAATATCTAGTTTGAAATAAACACATGATAAATTCACAGTGGCCATTATCTTTGCCAAAAATATATTTATTTAAGGAGAAAAGTTTACAGACAAAATAAGAGATAAAATATGTACCAGCAATGGCAAAAATGAAATCGAGTTGGGAGAGCGAATCCGAAATAGAAAGGAATTGGGAAGAATCCATTAAAGGAATATGTGGGAATAGTATCGTCCACCAAAACAATCAGAGGCTCTCAGAGGAAGAAAAAGCAAAAGGGGCTTATTAAGATCTTGTGAGAAAGGGAGAAAAAGCATCTTCCATCTGGCAACCAAAGAAGGCAGAAGAAATCTCCCCTTTTCTCCCATTGTTTGGGGGAGTCCAGGCTTATTTTCTAAGTGTGGAAATTGAATCCAAAAACAAAAGAACACAAGTAATAAACTTTTAAGAGAATCCCAAGCCATCATCATCTTTAAAAGAAGTGCTTAAATGGGGTGGTGGGAAAACAGGACGGGAATGTTTACCTAAGTCTAGCAAACACCTGTAGCCTTTTAGCTAGAGAACCATTTATTATGATCAAGTCTCAAGACACAATTATAGTTTCAGGCTGTATTTTCCCATGAGAACATCTTCACTCAGTCAGTTCCTTACGGGAATATGCCAAGAGGTCTAATCATGCCATTGGCTGACAGGTTCAATCCATAAGAGAGTCCAGCAGACTGCCCAGAGTTAGCCAGAGTCAGGAGAATGGCTCATTGAAGGGAAGGTACTGTTGAGGAGATGGGAGAAAGTTGCAAGGCTTGAGAAATCCAAGGTTATCCTGCCTTGGGAGCTAATGAGTAATTCAATACATATTCTGTTGATCAGTGAGCTGCTGAGAACTTCATGATGGGAACTATCCAGCCCTATTACTCCACAATTGTACTCTAAACCATCATATCAATATGTCAGTCTAATCTTTGTTTCTCTTTCCTATAAAGTTATCTTCTTGATTCTGACTCTTTGCTAAATTCTTTTGGAACTTTAGCTGGCTGTCAAGCAGTGTAATAAACCTTTGCCCCTTAATTTGCAGATTGTGTGATCAAACCCACAACACTGCCTGGGGGACCCTAATCTTATTGGACTGTCTTTTGCCTCAATACTATGAGAAGGGAGAATTATTAACCTCATAGTGGGCTTTGTCCTAAAGAGAACTTAGCAAAGCTCTTTATCATAAGTAGATCTTTTTATTTGGGAAATATAGACTTGGGGATTTGTCAAGGAGAAGTAAAGGTGGGAACTCAGAGGGTCAAAGAGAGAGAAAGTGTCAGGGAGCTCAGAGGTGAGGGGATCAAGGTGATGTAATAGGACTCTGTGTCCCCCTAATCTTTGTGGAGGGTGGCCACCTGGCCTGGGGAAATTCCTAAAAATGATCCCCAACCACCTGAATCTCCCAGCTCTGGGAAAACTACCTGGTTCCCACGGGAAACTCCTACTTTCAAATGATCTTGGAATCACTTTGGTCTGGGAAACAATCACCAACCTTATTGATTTGGAAATTAGTCCCTAATCGCTCCCTAGCCCCAAACCATCGAAGGCTAAATAAAAAACAAGAAGCCGTACCCCAGACTTTCCTGTCTTCCTAATCAGGAAGTGGCCCACTGAGGGAAATAGTTTCTCAGTGAAATAAGCCCATTTTTGCCAAAAACCCTCGTTAGCAGACAGGAACTGTGAATTCTTTTGCAAAACCTGCAACCCCGGCCTGGGACCTCCATTGCTGTTAGGGTATCTCTCACCCCTCAACAAATGAACCAAGGTCGAATGCACCTGGCAGACCAGGTCTGAGACTGTCTAAAGATATGCTAATCACTATTTCAAAAGTTGTTTATAAAGATACACAGAGGTTTGAGGGATAGACAAGAGAGTTCCATTGTCATAATCATTCTATACCAAGAGGATAGTCCGGAATTGGTTATATCTGATAATTGCCAGATGGGCTGCTTCCTGACAGGGGAAGATAGTTCACATCAAGAAAACAGACAGTCAATCAATTTATTTAGCTTTTATTAACCACCTACTATATGCCAGGAACTCAGTGTAAGAAACAAGCATCTTACCAAGAACTCTACAGACTGGCTAATGAAGCCAGGAAAAGATTTTTACTCACCATCTTGCAAGAACAGGTGTCTGATGCTCTAAAAGTACTAAAATATAGTTTTATACCCTATCCCCAAAATACAAGTGCCTTCTTATGTTGAGGTTAGGAAGGGACTAAAAAAGATTTGGAGTCACAGACTGATGTCCTGAGTGCCTCAAAAGAATTTGCAAGCTTGAACCCATCTCCAAGAGGCAAAGTTTATTGAAATTGTAATGACGATTGAAGTGGGCTAAGTGCCCAAAGAATTTAGCAAAGGACCCAGAGCAAGGAGCCACATTTATCCAGTTCTTCATGTCCCTGATTTGCTCATTTTATGGCCTAGAGGCAGAACTGCAGAATGGTCTCAGGAATTGGGTTATCACTGACCAGCAGATCTAGGACCATCCTAAGGTCAGAAGACTTTGGAATCATTGACAGATTGTCAGAACAATAGCACTCTAAGGTTAGAGTCTCAGGATCACAAATATATCTTTTCTAAAGTCCAAGGGAAGATATGTTATTATATTCCTAGACCAGAAGATTTTTTGCAATAATTGACAGATTGTTAGAACAATAGCATTCTAAGATAGGGGGACCTCATCACTGCTGTCCCCTCTAGAAGCTATATTCCATCACCTAATCTCTATTGGTTGGGTAATAAACAGACTATTGCCTATCTGGAATTCCCCCATGTGACACTCCACCACTAATTACATCTCCCCTTGGTGTTTCTCTTATTTGGACGCAATTCCCCACAAGTGGCCATTTACGAAATAAGTTCCATGTTCTCTGTGCACACATTTACAAGTGGGTACATGTTCCCCTTCTTCTCTGATGCAGAAGTAATATTTTCAAGGAATATGCAAAAAGGCAAAAAAAATAGCTCCTGATGTCAAGAAGCTCACAATTTACGGGGGGGGGGGAGGAAGAAGAAGAGAAGAAAACAACTTTATATAAACAAGTTCTCTACAAGATAAATCTGAAATAATCTCAGATGGAAGGCACTAAGATTAAGGAAAAATAGTAAAGGCTTCTTTTACAAGGTAGGAACTTTAGGTGAGACTTGAAGATGGACAAAGAAGCCAGGAGGCAGAAATGAGGAAGCCATTCCCATCATGGGAGAGAAGAGGAGATAATGTTTGGAGCTGGGACATGGAGTGTTGGGTTTGAAGATAGACCCAAATTTTTATAGCTTAAGCAACTTCTGAGAAGATATGGCCCAACTTTTTCAATGTTTCCTTTTAAGAAGTGATGAATCTTCTTGAGTTCAAATTTGGCATCAGTTACTTACTGGCTGTGTGAACCTGGGCAAATCACTTTGCCTTGTTTGCCTCAGTTTCCTCATCTGTAAAATGAGCTGATGAAAGGAATGGTAAATCCCTCCCATATCTTTGCCAAGAAAACCCCCAAAGGGACTGAATCATGTCTGAACAATAACAAAGAAACAGAGCCATCAATTCCGAAAATGTCCAAGTTACAGTCTCCTGCTGTACTTCTTTTAATATCCCCCACTTACCTTAATGAAAAGATGCCTCAGGTTCCTCATTTGTAAAAGCGAGATCTCTTCTATTTTAAATCTGTGGTCCTCTGATCCACACTCCTACCCCAATTCCAGAAGAGATCTGCTCACAGATAGCTTGACTCTGGGATGAATTCACTTTTGTCTTGGAGAAAGGATCCTTCCTGCTCCTCCCTGAAAACAAGTAGCCTCCCAAGACTCACTACAAAGTGCTTGGACAGACCAGGGTAATAACAGCTCTTACACCAGCCATCTTTGCATCAAAGCCCTGCCCTCACAGTGAGCACAGTGAGGTAGATGTACCTCAGTAGGTATTATTATTCCTATGTTAATCATCACTTTGGCTACCCACATGGATGAGATCACAGGCCTAATGGAGTACTTGAGAATACTTACACTGAGAATTATAGCCTACACAGCAGTGGGAAGCAGAATGGTGGGGGGCAAAAAGCAGAGGCTCTCAAATCGGGATGCCTGGACTCTGATGGTCTCACTGTATAGAATTTTGAATGGAGATATTTAACTTCTCTAGGTTTTGGTTCGCTCATCTGAAAAACATTGGATCTCATAGACTGCATTTACATCTGATATTCTAACCACGAGCAACATGGAAAATCAAGTAAGAAAGCAATTATTAAGTACCCATCATATCAGTCACCAACCTAAATGCTCTTGATTGGGGGGGAGATAAAAACAACAACAATAACTGCTATCAAATGAAGGAGACAATATGCAACAAATATGCACTATATAAAATATAGACAAGTTAAACTGGAGAGTTGTGAATGCCATCAAATCATAATCCATTTTAATCCCTAGCTTGAGCCTATGTGTAGCCTCTTATTAATGAATAGTGAATACCCAACAAGCCTTGAACACTGTGTTCTCCCAAGTAGATTCAATACACCCCATCATTGTGTTGACACTCTGATCACCAGAAAGAGAAAATTCTATAATAAAACAACTAGACTTACAGAAGTAAAAGCAAAACAACTCCGAAAACATTTAGCATGGTTCAGAAGCTAAATAATAGAATTATAGGAAGTAGTAAGTGGGAAAATTAGTGATCTTAAAGACAATTTTTAAAAAGACAAATAAGAAAATTGACAATGGAGAACAGAAAAGTGGAAAATCTAAATAAAGCAAGGAACACTCTGAAAAGGAGAATGACAGAGTTGGGACACAGAAGCACAGAGATAAAATAGAAATATTATAGCAAAAGAAAAGAGAAAGGAAAAGTGAAAGAGCCCAGATGTCTTTATGAACCAATGTCTTACTTTGAAGGCCAAGCTCAGACAATCTGAACATTAATGGTTTCCCAGAAAAAAACAAACCATTATTGACTTTCCAGAAAAAACAAACATGGTGAAACAAAAGCTCAAATGCTATATTTCAGGAAAGCATTTATGAAAACTGCCCAGAAATACCAAACAAAGAGAGTAAAATACAGATCAATAGAATTCATAAAATGTCATCAGAAGATAGCTCCAAGCTTAGCTCACCAAGAAATGTAGTCACCAAGATCTAATGAGAGACAATCTTGCCAGCTACTATGCTCATGTGCCATATGTTAGTTACAGCCAGATTTATTGACTTGTCCAAGGTTTTAGAACTAGCAATTGGTGAATTCAAAACTAGAACCTTGGGTTTTAGACTCCAAGACCAATATTTTTACAGTCTCTTGATCCTCTGATACTTTCCTAGATGACCACTTATTGGGATGGCTCCTATTGATTTTTGTACTGATTGATGTTATAGAGGCCATTCTGGTTAAGGTTGCATCGATGACTATTGAGTTCCTTCTGAGAATCCAAAATTTCTGATTTCTATAAATGAGACCAAAGTCATAGGTCCAATCCCTGTGGAGAGCCTACTTCCTTTTACTCTAGTCCACTGCTTTAGAGTGCATGTGTCTGAAAACCCCAACCAGATGGTTTGCAAAAGCACATCATTTTCTATGAGGGAGTCCAAGTAAATGAGTGTGAACCCATCACCCCCCACTATGAGGCCTCTTATTGCTACAGGAGAAGTCAGTGGTGAGATTTTTTGTGCGTAAAGACCAGAATCCCATGGGTTTCTCAGTGGAAATGCTGGGAGTTTATGGTTTCCATTAGAACACACTCACAGCAAAGGGTTCCCAGGGGCTAGTATTACAAGAATTAATAAAGCCCCATGTGATGAACCAGCCAAGATCAAGGCCTTGGCCCAGTTTCACCAACGTGACATGGGGAAGAGTATGGAAATGAGTTTTATTTTTCTAATCTCATTTAAGCATGCTTTTTGGTTCTGCAAAAGAACAAAGAGACACAAGGAAATGATGGCTGGACATAATAGAATCCAGTGGTTTTTCTTATATGTCTCCCCTTGTTCAAAGAATTTACAAATGCTTAGCTACGTGATAATTTGGGGCATGATGATGATGGAGTATAGTGTGTGTGTATGTGTGTGTATGTGTGTGTGTGTGTATTGGTGTCTGTGGCCTGTGTACAGCTGGAATCCTTCAGAGTCATTGTTTTCTGGAAGAAAGTGAGCATCAGAGACCCCATCTTGTCTTGAAATCTAAACCCTGCTTTGATCTTAGGTTGACATAAGAATGAATGCAACATCCCACCCCCAATTCCCTCCCCCAACAGAAACTCAGAAAACAAACTAACAGGGAAAAACACTTTCTTTCTTGGGCTTTACATGGCAGCTCTATTGACTTATGAGATTAGGAGCTCATCAAGAGGGATCAAAGGCTTTCTCAATAAAGGCTTCTTTTGGTAGCTGCCCTGTCTTTGTGCAGCAGGAGACAGGTTCCTGAATGGTTTGGATAAAGGAAAAGACAGGAGGCCTGGAAAAAAGCTGGGGATGGGAAGGAAAATGAAGTTCTTTCTTCTAGAACCTTTAGTACCACAAATTAGTGAGTTTAACAGGAAAGCAAAACACACACAGATTGCTTGGGCCATCCATTACTTCATGTCAGTCCATAAATGAGACATTCTTCTCATTTCTCTACCAATGACTGCAAAATGTCATTGACTAATTATATAAAGTTTTTTCCACAAACTAAAATTTCACCTGAGAACCACAAAATAATAATCACTATCATTTATATAGCACTTTAAAGTTTGCAACATACTTTACAAGTATTATTTCATTTTGTTCTCATACAACCCTGGGAAGTAAGTGCTAACATTACCTCCACTTTATTGATGAGGAAAACTGAGACAAACAGAAATTAAGTGGCCTTCCTAGGATCAGAGTTAGAAAATGTTTGAGGTAGGATTTGAACTCAGGTTTTCCTGATCCTAAGCCCAGTGCTCTTTCCACCCATAGCCCCTCAAAGCTTAAATGGCCCTGATTCTTGACAGCCATATTTGCTTCTATCTACATTTTCCACTATTCTAGGCAATTCTCAGTATGGGAACTCCAGTGCAAATGGACCACTGGCAGTGACATTAGAGAGTTTTTGAGGGCACTATGGGTTGCATGGCAATCAAGAATATGGAGTTCATTTTTAAATATGTTGAATTTGAAATGCCTATAAGAATCAGGTTTGAAATCCGAATTTGAGAGTTGAAAGAAATCTCCACCATCTAGTCTGATTCATACATAAAAGGATTTCCCACAGCAAAATACCCTCAGCCTCTGGGAGGGAGGGAAATATAATAGATATTATCCACCAGGTAGCTTATAACGAGGAACTGGGCCTCAGGAAATACTCAGACTGGATCTATAGACTTGAGTCATCTGCAAGGAGAGGTCAATTAAACCCATTAGCTTCTAGTGGGAGTAACATGAGGTCACCAAGTAAGAGATCCCAAGGGGAGAAGAAGGTTTAGCCTACAGCCTTGAGGTACACTTTCAGTTAGAGGCCACAAATTGGCTGATGAGCCAAGAAAAGGAGGTGGCTGAGAAGGAGCAGTCATACAAACAGGAGGAAAACCAGGAGGGATCAATATCATGGAAACCCCAAGAGGGGAGACAAGGACCATAGTATCACAGGACTATCGATTCAGAGCTTACAAGGACCTTATTAGTATTCATGTGCAGAAGGTGGTTCAATATGGTGGAGAGTTCGAGAAGAATGGGAACTGAGAAAAGATTTTCAAAATTGGTGATCCAGAGATCGTTGGGAACTTTGGAAGGGCAGCATCACATGAGTGATAGAGTAGAAACCAGATTGCAAAGAATCAATCTTTTTATTACTAGTCTTAGTGTTTCGTTGTTTAACCTGTTCCAAATGTGTCTAATAGCACTTTTATTCAGTTTCAGTCCTCCATCCTATCCAGAAAGATTTTGTCAAGAAACTGCTGAAATTCAGGTATAGACCAAATCATTGGATCTAGGGGAAATTTAGGTCATTACTATGCTCTATCATACTAGTAATTCTCTCAGAATAAGAAAGGAAGTGAGTTTGACCTATATTATTCTTTTTTTATTTTTATTTTTTTCTTAAAGCTTTTTATTTTCAATTCACATGCATGGATAATTTTTCAATATTAACCCTTGCAAAACCTTGTGTTCCAATCCTGCCCTTCCCCTACCCCCTCTTCTAGATGGCAAGTAATCCAATATATATTAAACATGGTAGAAATATATCTACATTATTCTTGAAAGTACTACTAAGTTAGAAAGATTATTGTTTCCTTTTCTAACTGCTTACAATTCATCCCTTTAATCTGGGTTTTCAGGACCCTCATGCAAAAATGTTCATGGCAGCCCTTTTTGTAGTGGCTAGAAACTGGAAACTGAATGGATACCCATCAGTTGGAGATTGGCTGAATAAATTATGGTATATGAATATTATGGAATATTATTATTCTGTAAGAAATGACCAGCAGGAAGATTTCAGAGAGGCCTGGAGACACTTGCAGGAACTGATGCTGAGTGAAGTGAGCAGAACCAGGAGAACATCGTATATGGCAACAACAAGATTATACAATGATCAATTCTGATGGACACGGCTCTCTTCAACAATGACATTATTCGACCAGTTCCAATGGTCTTCTGATCAAAAAAGCCATCTACACTCAGAGTGAGGACTATGGAACTGAGTGTGGTTCACAACATAGCATTTTCACTCTTTCTGTTGTTGTTTGCTTGCATTTTATTTTTTTCATCATTTTCTTTTCTGGTTTGATTTTTCTTGGACAGCAAGATAATTGTATAAATATGTATACATATATTAGATTTATGTTTAACATATATTGGACTACTTGCCATCTAGGGGAGAGGGAATGGGAGAAGGGAGGGAAAATAGATGCAAGGTTTTGCAGAATTATCTATTCATATGTTTTGAAAAATAAAAACAAAAAATCATGTGTTTTAGAATTGTGTCAGGACTCAAAATCAAATTCATTCTCTAGTCAGTGAGAATCATCGGTGCTTCTCACTGCTACAAAATCTTTTGTCTCGGGAAAGACAAACCTCATTGAACTTGCTTGAGAAGAAGCTTCTAATGTATAGCTTCTAAGTAGACTTCAGCGAATCCTCAACCCAAGTCATCCCATTTGCAAGCTGGGTCCTCCAAAGACTGTCTAGTTCCCCTTCAAGAGATCTAGGGGTTACACCCTTAGGATTTGAGTCATCTTTCAATCCAGTCAGTTGGAGGCTCCATTTTGTGTGCTCTCCCCATTATCGAATACAATTTACAGTCAGTAACTCCCCATATCATTGACTGACACAATGATTAGATCTTTGGTGCCATTTAACCAGTTAACATGAATGACTTTTTACACAGGAATATTTGCTAAGAATATACAAGGATGGAGGTTTCCAAACAATTAGGGGCATAATCCTCCCTTTGTCACCTTAGTCCTAGGAGAGAATAACGTCAAACCTAAAGTGGCTGCAGCAAGATACCTGTCCCTAGTAAGTTCACTTTGGAATGGGGTGAGTGGGGACAAGTGGCTCTCTTGCTACAGAGGGACGTCTGACAATTGATTCTCTTCTAGGCTGGGTCGAGCACGTAGTCCCCAGCGCTGTGGCGGAAGCCCATGTGGCTCAATGGTCTCCAGCTCCTGAACTGCTGGAAGCTCCCCTGATCTTCTGAAGCTCATAAGCTCCTAGCCATTGCCCACATTTTTCCAACTAAGAGAGGAAAATAATAGGCAAAACAGAGGCAGAGAATAGTGATAAACTCGTGATTCCAGCCGTGTAAGGCTCCAAGACTGAGGTCTGTCACACCTGGAGGCTTCCTACAATGTCCCTCCTACTTGCCCCAAAGGGAGAAGACTCCATGAGTTTCTAAGTGTGCTTGTCTCTGTTAATTATGTCTTAGGCTCTTTAGGAAATATTGACTTGTCATGACGCTGCCACCAAAAGGGGTAAATGGTTGGCTCAGGACCTTAGGGGAGGGTGATTGGTCACTAAAGGGAGCTCCAGAACTAAGAACATTTGTGAGAACAACAGATATTACAGGCAAGAATCCAAATATTTGTAAGTCAGTGTCTAAGAGACTGGCCACCAGGATTATGATTTTAAAGGAGGGAGAAGGAATCAGTGTGCAAGAGTGGGAGAGGTGGAAGCCTTAGTGAAAATATAAAGATTGGCACACCCCAACTCACTTTTGGAGCCCTAAAAGTGTAAAGGAGTCTAAGTTTTAATATTTGTCCCAATCAATCACAATTTACTTTGTGGCTACTATGTGCCAAGAACTATGGCAAGTTCTGAGGATCCAAAAATGGAAGACGTTGTACCCTCCGGCATCTAGTCCATATATAAGTATCAATAAAATATATGTATAAGATGTGTGTGTGTGTGTGTGTGTGTGTGTGTGATACACTAGGACAATCAGGAAGATGACATGTAGGAAATAGCACTTGAGCAGAATTTTGAAGGAGACAGGGAAATCTAACAAGTAGAGATGAGGAGGGAATATGTTCTAGGCCTGGGGAGGGGGACAGCATGTGCAAAGGCTCAGAGGTGGGAAATGTAGTATTGTAGATAAAGAACAGCCAGAAAGACTAGTTAGGTTGGATTGTCAAAGCAGGGTAACGTATAAGATGGGGAGAAAGCCATGTTGTAAAAGGCTGTAAAAGACAGAGTTTGGATTGGACTCTGAGTGAGAAAGGAGTGGATTGGACAGAGCAGTAATAGGAGTAGAATTGTACTTCAGGCACCTGAGTAGAGGATGGGTTATGGATGCAGGGTGACTGATGGCCATGGAGTCACATCAGCTGTGGCAGTGTCTGATGATTCTGCGCAGGAAAGAGAAGGTGTTGGGGTGGGATGGGGGGTATCAAGAAGACCTTGAGATTGTCATAGGGATGAAATCTGTGGCAAGCTCGAGAGCGTTCATTAGCCAAAGGCAAGAGATGCAGGGAAGACAATGAGAGACATAAGAAAACTCGATTTTCTCCTCTTTGCTTCCCCTTTATCTCACTGACTACCAAGAGCCCAACCAAGGATTTCCTCATGAAACTTGTGAACAGACATCACGCCCCAGGAGGCCTGCTATAATGGAGTCTTGTTCTTATTTCTTGGAGGAAAATAATACAGAAGCTATCTATTAGCCCCAGCAATCCCCCGTACCCTGTGACCCGATGCACAGACATCAGACAAAAGATGCAAACAAAAAAGGCAAAATCGTTTGGTGCTTGAATCATGGACCCTGGTCCTGGCATCTGCAGCCATGGAAGCTCCCATCTGTGCTTCTTGGAGAGTGTGTGTGTGAATGTGAGTGTGAGTGTGTGTGTGAATGTGAGTGTGAGTGTGTGTGTGAGTGAGTGAGTGTGTGTGTGTGTGTGCGTGTGCGAGTGCGTGTGCGTGTGCGAGTGCGTGTGCGTGCGAGTGTGAGTGTGTGAGTGTGAGTGTCTGAGTGTGTGTGTGTGTGGTGTGAGTGATTTGTGGTGTGTGTGATTGTGTGTGTGTGATTGTGTGTGTGTGATTGTGTGTG